>SEYY01001952.1:35000-37500 GCA_009176605.1 Armadillidium nasatum | reverse complement strand
TGAATTTTCTCCCACAAACCACGACAGTCATTAATTTAAAGGCATCAGATGGTTTATATACTTTATAATTATTTTAATTTCTATATTTTATTCTTATACAACTACTAGAATTGTATTCAATATCTTTAATTTTACTACTACTACAAGTAATATTAATATTCAGAATAATAATAATAATAATACAACTACTACAAGTAATAATAATATTAAGAAATACAATAATAATAAAAAAATTAAAGTAATAATTGCAATTAAAATAATAATAAGTTAGTATTATAATTGTTCGTTAGAAAAATTACACATATAATATATATATATATATATATATATATATATATATATATATATATATATATATATATATATATATATATATATATATATATATATATATATATATATATATATATATATAAAATAATGATATAATAATAAATAATAAATAATAATAATAATAAATAATAAAAATAATAATGATAATAATAAATAATAATAATAATAATAATACTATAATAATAATAATAATAATAATAATAATAATAATAATAATAAGTGAACATTATTCAATTATTATATTATTATTATTATTATTATTATTATTATTATTATTATTATTATTATATAATTATTATTATTAGTTATTATTATTATTTCATAAGGACATTTGATTATATATATATATATATATATATATATATATATATATATATATATATATATATATATATATATATATATATATATATATATATATATATATATATATATATATATATATAAAGAAACGAATTTAGAAAAATCAATACAGAATAAGATTAAAGTTAATTTTTGCAGAGAAAAAATACAAGGCAAAAAATTGGGTAAAATTCTTAAAAACAAATACGTGTAATAAAAGGGAAAAATAGTAAGATAATGAATCTATTAAGACTTAGAAAGTTGACAATTTTGGAACGGAGTTCGCGTAAGGAAGACAATTTTCACCCCCTTTTTCAAGACCCGAAGATCTTAACCCCTGCAATGTCTATACTCACAAAAGAAAACTTTAAAAAATTAGTAAGAGAGAAAAAAAAATAAAGAATGAAAAAAAAAAGAGAGAGAAATAATATCACCAACGCCATACCATCAGTGGAGTTCTAATCACATGTCCCCATACCGAAGTCTGACTACCAATACAAACTTTATTCATCTCACCCGTGTGAGGCTAGAATCCCCCAAATTAAGAGGCGGAGTCAAACATTTCATATGGGAGGAGCCAAAAGAAATGCCCAACCTCAAATCCCCCCTCATATTAACTTTTTCCCCTCATTCGAACGGCGTGTATCGGGACTCTTTGTCGGAGAACGTACGAACAGATGAAAATATCCTTTGTGTACCTCATGAAACTTTAATTCTGTGTAATTACTTTCTAAGAAGTGGTAATGCATCTCATATATATATATATATATATATATATATATATATATATATATATATATATATATATATATATATATATATATATATATATATATATATATATATATATATATATATATATATATATATATATATATATATATATATATATATATATATATATATATATATATATATATATATATATATATATATATAAAAAGATATATATATTAAAATTCATTAAAGTTTTTAATTTTGAAGTTAAGCTCAAGAAAGTTAGAAAAATTGCTGTTTTATCCCATAACTTATTACACACTATTAAAACTTTTTATTAAAAGTTAAAATTATAAGTTTTTCTCCTTTTCTTTAATATTATTATTATTTTTATTACTATTTTCTTATCTCCTTCTTTCTTTTTATCTTCCAATTTTCTTTTCTCATATATTAAAAAAAAGGCAAAATGGGAATTTGAAGTAGAAAATTGTTATATTTATATATATATATATATATATATATATATATAATATATATATATATATATATATATATATATATATATATATATATATATATATATATATATATATATATATATATATATATATATATATATATATATATTAAGGAGAGAGAGAGACAAAAAAAGACAGACAAACAGACAGACAGAGAGAAAAAAAACATTTTTGCATAATTTAATTTCATTATATTAATATATTATTAATTACAATAATGCAGTTAGACCCAGCAGATCCAAAACTAATATTACTATTAATAATAGTAATGATAATAATAATAAATTAGAAATTATAATAATAATAATAATAATAATAATAATAATAATAATAATAATAATAATAATAAATAATAATAATAATAATGAAAATAATTAATTCTATCTCTTTGTCATCATAAACGCATAATGAATTAAACAAATTATTATTATTATTATTATTATTATTATTATTATTATTATTATTATTATTATTATTATTATTATTATTAACCGAAGAAAATTCAATTTTAATTTTAATTTTTTAAAAAATCAAAAGAAATTATTTCACAAAAGAAAAGAAACAACAAAAGATTTGACGGTACTAATAAT
>SEYY01001952.1:22500-25000 GCA_009176605.1 Armadillidium nasatum | reverse complement strand
TATATATATATATATATATATATATATATATACCCAATGTGCTTGCAACCTTAAATTCAGTTCTCTTTCATCACAAACCACACATGTTCTAAATTACATACTTACGCATTCTCTTTTATCAGCAAATTTAAATTGGAAAAATCATGAAAGTTCGGAAATACCCGGGTGTGGAGGAGGGAGCATCCAAAGAGCCACTGTTATGAACTCTTCCCTTCATCACTGCTTGGGAGCTGGCAAATTATGGTGGAAGAGTTGGTAACGATAAGGAAATATTGATATGATCAGATGCAAGGCCCTCTTCATTAATTTCTAATTTCCACTTTGTTGAACAGCACCTTATTTCCTTTATAACTAACAGCAAACCTTGCTGTGACTCCTCCATCTTTTCAATCCTCAATTTTCATCTCAAGGAAAATGTGACGATTATGTACGAGATGTTTGTTCCTGTGTCCCAACTAATTTGGAGTCTTCCGATTTTCTTTCCTATGACTTCAGATCTCTACGAATAAATGGTCTCAATTCTAAACCCCAAAATAGAACCAAAATAGAACAAATTCTCCACTATTATCATTTCTCTGAAATCTTCATTCGATGTGATTTGAACGTTCACCACTACCACGATAATAACTTCACTTCATCAAAAACAAAAACTAGAGTTTGCTCACCTCTTTTAAGTCCTTGTTCTAAAAGATTTAGAGCTTTGGAGATTTTGTGGACCTCAACTCAAAATTCTTCTACCATTTTCTTATCCCTTTCTCTGAAATTCCAAAGTTGATTCCAATGTTCCAATGTTCACCACCTTACCCTCGATCGTATGAAAACAATATATTATACATTTTCTGAACTTCTAGTCATTTGCATAACACTCTTAAATCCTTCAATTGACTGGGCTTCTCTTTCCTTTCTTATATCTATACCTTATTTTATCTTTTCAAATTTTCCGAAGGAACAGCATTTGGCGTGAGGAGAACATAACTGTAATGAACCGTCTCTCTGATTTCTTCCTTTCCAGTCCATCTACGTAAGCTGTTGTGGTCTGCCCATTCATACTTTAAATCTATATAAATCGTGGTATTCCTTAAAGTTCTATTATATCCTATACCAATTCCTTAATCTTATGCTGACGGTTAGAAAATTATGCAGCACAATATCTGATGCTAAGGGGATGTTTTGGAGAGATTGATTTCTTATCTTTTCGATATTTCTAACTAATGAAGAGATAACATGGTCGTGTTTGATGCTTCAGGAAACCCCAATTTCTTCATATCTATTCAACAATCTTCCACATATATACAAGTACACATTTTAAAATACAACTCAAGCCTTCCCTTGTAAATATTCTTAGAATTTCATTCTTTTGAGATCTTTCAAAAGTGGATCGTATTCTTCCTCTCTAACTAAACAAGTTTCTAAGAGAATAGGTATTCTAACGCTACTTCAGAACCTCAAACAACTCCGGTTGCTTGCTTTGTTTACGGAAATTGTTCCTCTTTATATAGAGAAGAACCACATATTTGAGACGGTTAATTAAGCTCTTTATAAAAATATAGTCTACTGGTTTTCGTCCCATCTATTACCACACTGTGTTATTTTATCCAGTCTCTCTCCAACCTTTAAAATCTTAAATAACTAGCATTAAAACATCGATATTACAAAAATACTACTCTTCTGAAATTTGGACTTGCAAGCGACTGTTTTAAGACTAGCTTATGCCACTCGCCTTTCTGCATCATTTCTTCATTTCTTTGTCTATCTCTTTAACTTGAAAGCAAATTGCTTTGTTTTTTCTTTTAGTAGCTTCTAGATTCTTCCATTTTTCCTACCCCTTATGACTAAGCACACTCAAAAAACCTTTACCGGAACATGTCAAACCTTAAGTTATGATCGAATATAATTTTCCACTACTCTGGTTGGTTTCATGTAGGCTCTGGCCGTTTTCCAATGGATGTTACATTAATATATATATATATATATATATATATATATATATATATATATATATATATATATATATATATATATATATATATATATATATATAATATATATAAAATCAGTTGTGTACATGGGGATGTGTGTACCCATTGTTCTCATTGAATGAGTATCTGTGTGAGTTTGTTAAAACCTATAAATCGCAAATTTTTAGTCATTCTCACCTAATTTACTCTCGTGTAGGAAGTCAATTCAAGTGAGCTTAAGGTAAAACTTCTTAACTCAGCAACATTAAAGAGCGAAAAACCAAAATATAACAAAATAAAACTTAAAAATTGTTGTAACAAAATTTGCATAAACCTCATCCATGGATCGATCGATGGATACATTTTGCCGTTAAGCTCAAGAAAATTTTTGCATATAAAATTTTCAGGCGTCAGTATCGACTTTGGCAGCCAATATAAAATAAATTAATTTTGAAAATGGAAAACAAAATTTATACTACTAGATATCTTAGTATCTCACTAAATATTATTATTGAAAGAGTGAACAAAGCAAATATAACCCC
>SEYY01001952.1:10000-17500 GCA_009176605.1 Armadillidium nasatum | reverse complement strand
TTAACTAATTACCTTAAAGCTCTGAACAAAAGAAGCTCATTATAAAAGAACCCATCAATAAGGTTCAATTTATAAAGGAGGCATATTCTCATTAGCACCATATAAAACGTATTCTATTCATTCTCGTAGAGTCCCTTATAGAGAGAAGCACAAAAGACTATTAATACCCCCACCCCTCCTTGCTTCCCTTTCCCTCCTTGCTTCCCTGAGTTAGGTCCTGGGCAAAGCTATCTTGATTGTAGTAAAACTCACCTCAAAAGCCGAGCGACACTTCTCGCATTCATCTGTCAGTCATCGCTTCAAAACAGATCTTCTTTCAATCGTTTGCGAAAAACACAAAGTGCATATTATTAGTTTGGGGTTTTCTCTCAAAGAGGTAGACGGGGGATGCCGGATATAGTATATATATATATATATATATATATATATATATATATATATATATATATATATATATATATATATATATATATATATATATATATATATATATATATATATATATATATATATATATATATATATATACACTCATTTTGTGCCCCCAAAAATGTGTTAGGTTGGTTTTATGTTTTTACATTTGTAGCACAAATTTCTGAGAAGAAATATTACTGCAATATCATTAAATACAGTCTTGAACATGCACTCACATACACACTCATATATATATATATATATATATATATATATATATATATATATATATATATATATATATATATATATATATATATATATATATATATATATATATATATATATATATATATATAATAGTAAAATTTAATAACAATAAAATAAAATAATAATAATAATAATAATAATAATAATAAAATAATTTTTTTTATTATTATTATAATTATTATTATTAATAATAGTAGTAGTAGAAGAAGAATAAGCTCATTCACTTGATATTTACAAGCAATCTTCTACCACGAACTAAAACTTTATTACGCAAAAAGAAAAGCTAAATCACTGCTCCACTCTCTGATTTGTAACTAAGGCCTCTAAGAGAGAAGTAGAAGCAGAGAAAGGATAAAAATGAAAAAAAAAGAAAAGAAAAAAAGAAAGAGATTACGAAATAAAAAAAATAAAAAAATTTATTTCGTAATATGGAGATGTACCTTATTCTGGTTCTTCCGATAGAAAGGCTTACAAACAGAATACCTTATATATAAAAAAGGAAATATTTTTTCTGTTCCACTTTAAAAAAAAAAGGACAAAGCAAAAGAGTGGTGTGAAGGGAACAGCTGTACAAGAGACTTAAACCAACCGTAAAAAGTGGGAGTTCGTATTGAGTTTAAAGGCAGTGGGAAAATGCAGCCAGATATTGTAGGCCTAATCTCAATTTTTTATATATATTATTATTATTATTTTTATTTTTTTCTGCAGGCAAGCTGCATTGGCCGTGTCGACACGTAACGGACCAGTGACTGAAAGCAGGCGGTGCTGATGGATTTTGATGGACATACGATGCTCAAGATACCAAGCTGAAAATCGCCTGATCAGGGCTATAGACCAAGGGTTACGTTTCGTTTAGATCCGAGTATCAATCATATATATATATATATATATATATATATATATATATATATATATATATATATATATATATATATATATATATATATATATATATATATATATATATATTATATATATATATATATATATATATATATATATATATATATATATATATATATATATATATATATATATATATATATATATATATATATATATATATATATATATATATATATATATATATATATATATATATATAATAATATTAATATATTATATTAAATTTACAAATACAATTATAAAATGTTTGATGGTAAGAATAAATTCCAGAATTTTTTTTTTTTTTTTTTTTTTTTTTTATTTATTTATTTATTTATTTATTTTTTATTATTAATTAAATTAAAAAAAAAAAAAAAAACACACACACACACACACTATATATATATATATATATATATATATATATATATATATATATATATATATATATATATATATATATATATATATATATATATATATATATATATATATATATATATATATATATATATATATATATATATTCCAAGAAACTACTTAAAAACTTTTGCCATTAAACCTACGTGTAATTATTCCCTTTAAAGGAAAAAAGGTTCTTTAAGATCTTTATTAAAGAACTGTAAACTTGAATTCTACCTCAAGTGTGTTTATCAATAAAGCTTCTCGCTTCCATCTCTGCTCTTGAAAATTTCATTCTTTCCTTATTATTTTGGGGTACAACAACACAGCGCGCCACAACAATTAGACTCTAAAAAAAGGAGCACAATGCAACCGATTCAGAGCTTGTCTAAACACAAAAGCACCAAAATGAGATTCAATCTTATTAATGGAATGATCGGGGTACTTAACTATCGTGAGCAATCTTTCAACAGAGAACATCAACGCGATTTAAGCAACAAAAGAAGCTTTGACGTATCAAAAAAAAAAAGTCCGATGCCCACCATTATTTGCATACGGTCAATAGTGGCCGCCAAGGTGGTGCTTCGCAGAAGGTTAATAATAAATAGATGCGTTGTATATTCCAACATTCAAGAGCGATTCGCTGATCGCCACAGACATAAACTCTTTTATATAGAAAGAAGAAATACAAAGGGAAATATAAGAGCTTTTGAGCAATGGATAAAAATTCTATTATATCGTTGTCGCAAAGCACAAAACATATTAAATGTATGCGTCTTTATATTGATCATTTTACCTCAGTTTAGCCACACTGCGAGATTATTATTGAATAATTAATGCAATCACATTATACACACACACACACACGCATATATATATATATATATATATATATATATATATATATATATATATATATATATATATATATATATATATATATATATATATATATATATATATATATATATATATATATATATATTTTGTGGAAGGAAAATGTGCATCAGACCATACTGGTTGTGCATGTGAAAAAAAGGGTATAGGAGTTATGCATGAAATCATAGAGTTAATATACAAAGGATGAGAACCTATCGACAAGATACTCATTCGAAAACTCCTCAAAATGTGATGGTATATGACTCATAAGATTAGAAGAACGGTGTAGGATACGTAGGATGCATCATAGTATATTTGACGTTATGAAATGAAAGCCAAAGATTCTACTCTTTCAATAAGAGTTCCGTGGGTACAATTACCCAACATAAGTAACGATCACTTGATAAACGGATGGACGATGCAAACAGCTGGAATAGTTTGAAGAAATTCTTAACTTGCCCAGAACTCTACGATTCATCTTTGAAACTTGTTTAGACCGAGAAATAATGCTCTATAAGTAAATTTCACGAGAGAGAAAATACTGAGAATATTGACAAATAATGGAGGAAATGAATCACAAATATATATATATATATATATATATATATATATATATATATATATATATATATATATATATATATATATATATATATATATATATATATATATATATATATATATATATTCTTTTTAACCTGCACTGAAAAAGGAAACCTCTCTCAACCCACAAACTATCACCCTATTGATTTAACTTCAGTACTTTCAGGTTTCAAATATCTCTCTCTCTCTTGATTTCTCAGTATATATATATATATATATATATATATATATATATATATATATATATATATATATATATATATATATATATATATATATATATATATATATATATATATATATATATATATCCAGAGACAGGATTGATTTTTCAAACTCCGGTGGAAATTGGTAGGCCTCTGGCTTTTGCTCACCGGATATATATATATATATATATATATATATATATATATATATATATATATATATATATATATATATATATATATATATATATATATATATATATATATATATATATATATATATATATATATATATATATATATATATATATATATATATATATATATATATATATATATATATATATATATATATATATATGATTTTATTCCTTTTTTTGGAATACTGATTCAAAAATGACAAACTAAGTTCTTGTGCACTAAAACTAAAATAAACAATTTTTCTTCCTTCTAATTTCACCTTCCCTAGCATCTGAGATAAAGTGACTTAAAGAAAATTAGAGACAAGGCTAAAAAAATAATGACTGATGCCGAAAGAGGAAAATATGAAAAACAAATCATTAAGACAGACAAACGTCGTGCATAAGGTTAAATGATTTTCGGAAATGTTGAAGAAAAGAGAATCAAGAGTTAGAGATCAGGGAAAAAAGATCGAGTTGAGAGTTCTTAACGGAAGACCTACTGATGATCAGAGACATAAACAGCATATGAGAATGTAGTAACTTATTGTCAAGGGAGTAGAGAATAGTGTATAGGACAGAACAGGAAGATTCCACATCAAAACAATTATTACTAAAACTGACTGCGTATTTGAATTAAGATTAAGGATAAGGGCAGGAGGAGGAAACAAAGTAGGTTTTGATGTCTTAGTGGTGAAACAACTGCATGAGTTTCAATCTAAAAATAAGAGTCGAGTTCAGTGCAACAGAGGAAGTGCTTTATACAAGTGCATAATAGAAGAAAGTTATAGAATGTTACAGAATATAACAAAGTAAAAGGCAGAAAAAACATCAGTTCTTAACAGTAATTTATTTTTTACAGCATATCATCCTCAACCCAGAAACCAACTCAAATGCGGTGGTGTAAAAACGGCTAACAGAGAAGACATTATTTGTTTGCATTCCCAGAACAACTAGAAGGCGTCCCTCGGCTACTTTTGTAATGTATGAGAAGGTTTTTGAACGTTTTCTTTGTGTATCTAACGTGTAAGGAATATATATATATATATATATATATATATATATATATATATATATATATATATATATATATATATATATATATATATATATATATATATATATATCATCCTCTCCCGGTAAGAGAATTCGCCTTCCCAGTGGAGCTAATATCTTCCTTCAGGTCTCTAACCTCTTCTAGGGTTCTCTTGAAGATCATTATTATCTGTACATTGGTTTCTAACAGCCTATCCATGAGACTTACACTCCCAGGAAAGGTTTTCATCCCGTCAGTATGATTATCATCTTCCATCTGGCCTCTAAACTCTTTTCCTATAAAGTTCTTCAAATGTTTCTCATAGTACTAGTTTTCAGAGCTAGTCCTTGAGTTGATAAAAGCATGAATTTGAAGGGCTAGAATATTTAGCCTTGTCGTCCTGCTGAATATCCACCTCTCATGGTCAAACTATAAGACATGCTGATAGAGATATTGTGAGTGATTTGGCGTTGTGAGGTAGTTTATTCTTTTTTTTCAACTATTACACTACTTGAAAATGTCCCTTTCCAAGTTTTGATACTTTTCTTTCTTCTTCTTCTGATTTTTCTACCTTCACTCACACTTCTCTTTTTAAGAGCAATATTCTTAACAACGGTGAATTAATTTGTAATATATATATATATATATATATATATATATATATATATATATATATATATATATATATATATATATATATATATATATATATATATATATATATATATATGCATAAGCCAACATTCTTCACCTTTTTGTAATTTCTAATCATTCTTCTTATACTGCTACAGTGTAGCAAACTAGTGAGACTTGTGGTTTAACTTCTTTAATTTTCTTGCAATGATTATAACTACTTCTGTGTAAGGGTCCTTCTGAATGTGCACAATGAACAACTGTGGTGATTCTCTTTAGTATGGAAGCGAATATTGCATTCTCTTTCCATTCAACTAAAATTCAGAAGCCTTGGTTTAACTCTCTTTGTTCTCATGCTATTAACTTTCTGCAAAAGCTGAACACTTCGCTCAAACTTTTGCTTCTAATTTCACATAAGGCAATACCGAAGCGATTCCACACCTTCTCCACCTCATTTATGTCTAACACTGTAACTTCTTCAAAATATGTTATTTCTGCTCTCTGTGACCTTAACACTAAGTAGATGCATTGTCTTGACAGTATCCCACCTGTGGCTTTCACAGCTGGTGCATCTGTGCACACTGTCTATTTCATCTATGTTTACCAATTTCAACCTTTCCTATAATTGCAGTAAGCATGCACTTATTCAAACTATACTGAAAAAGGGGACTCGTCTCAACCCACAAACTATCACCATATTGATTTCTCAGATATTTCTAATTTTTAATCTATCCCTAAATCGCCAGTATGCCTTTCGATATATATATATATATATATATATATATATATATATATATATATATATATATATATATATATATATATATATATATATATAATATATATATATATATATATATATATATATATATATATAATATATATATATATATATATATATATATATATATATATATATATATATATATATATATATATATATATATATATATATATATATATATATATATATATATATATATATATATATATATATTCCTATATGAGTACAATTATAAACGACTACTAGAACATGTTTTAATTTATCTCATGATTTAAAAGGCTTCAAAATGCAACACTGCACAAAAGTTATACAAACTGAAATACACAAGAAAATACGTATTATAATGTAGAGGAAATTAAGTTTCAAATATCTCATCACTTGGATGGCAAAGTTTCAAATACTAAATGTTAAAAATCTCACCCTTTGTAGAGACGATTCTTGTATATTATTAAGAATTATAAACAAGGAAGGACAAATAAGCACTTTTGTTTCTTGGTCTTTTTAACACTGGAGAGAGTCAGAGAATTGTGGTATGTGTTGCACTTTGAAACTTGGACGGAAATATCTGACAACTTTTGTTTTTGTGGCATTGGTAAACTCATATACTATTAACATGTTAAGATGCACAATTCTACTCTTGGCTATTGGTGTAGCAATGTCGATCTTCCTTAAATTGTTCGATAAACAAATGATTATTATTCGACCAAAAATATTAAGAGAAAATATTTAACAACCCATATACCATCCACAGTACACTGTTATATACTATATATATATATATATATATATATATATATATATATATATATATATATATATATATATATATATATATATATATATATATATATATATATATATATATATATATATATATATATATATATATATATATATATATATATATATATATATATATATATATATATATATATATATATATATATATATATATATATATATATATATATATATATATATATATATATATATATATATATAATAAACACATGACATTCACAATAATATTCACATGATCTTTAATGACGTAATTTAATTCCAATTTTATATTGAACGAAAATTTAAGCTCATTAACTATTCTGTCAAATTCCGCTTTGTGCATTAGATTCATTACACCCGTTAATCCATTCACTTGAACTTCTGACCATAAACCACTAAATATTCGAAAGGTTTACCTCCCATTAAAGC
>SEYY01001952.1:0-5000 GCA_009176605.1 Armadillidium nasatum | reverse complement strand
ATATTCCACCAGAGTTAGGGGGAAAGTCGGGAACATTGTCTAATTAAAGGCCGACATGACCTGATACACGGCGTTTGAAGGTGGCTAAGTCATAGGAAGTTGGGAAAATAGATGAAGGAAGTGTGTTCCAGACTTTACCAGTAGAGTACATGTAAGATTGAGCATAGCGATTAAGTCTGGGGTCAGAGAGTTGGACAGAGAAAGGATAGATGTAGAAAGACAGTCGCACGAAACCTTTAATATATATATATATTATATATATATATATATATATATATATATATATATATATATATTATATATATATATATATATATATAAAGTTTTGAATACCTTGTTCCTTGTGAACTTCAATCTAATGAGAAAGGTTAAAGCCAACACCAGTCTCCACATATTATTATTACATGTACCCCTTAACGCGGTTCTTCAAGCACCCTCCTATGGATATTAAAAGTTACTATTAAATACATAATTAATAACATAAGAAATTGCAAACTGTTTCACCTTCTTTTGGGAAAAAGGACTTCATCATATATGGAATTTTGGACCTTCGTTCTTTTATGTTGATGTAAATTATAATTTAAACTTTGTTTCCTGTTTTGATCAATTAAATCTATAAAATTTTTAACCCGAGTTCAAGAAAAATATTATTTTTAAATCATTTTATTGGTGCAGAATTTTTGCATTTTGAGATTCGGTATACGAAAAGTATTTTTCAAATATGGTATACTCGAATAGTGATATTATTACATCATGAATAAAAGGAAAAAGAATTATTTTTTTAATTTTGTTTTTTATTTTTGTTACAGATTTCATGTTAAACTATTATCATATGAAATTGACCCAACCTTCTATTTTGCTACCTGTTTCAATCACCATACCTACCATCAATGACAACGTCATTATAAATTAGAAAACTGTTAGAAAACAAACAAATATATGTTGATTAATTCAAATTCAGGGGTTTAATAAAACGTGTAAAAACTGCCCAAAGTATTTTTTTATACGTAAAGCATGGGAATAAATATACGCATCAAAATGCACTACAGGAAAAAGAAGAAAATTCTTTCTTACACTGACGAACAAAGTTAAGAAAATGGTTTTGAAATTATTTCTTTTGAAGAATGTACATTTTAATGTTCACTATTCCCACTATCTATTGATAGTTTTAGAAATTACTTCTCAAGTTTTGTATATTATTTTTCATAATTATATTTTTTTTATTATTAAAATATATATTTTTTTTTTAATTTTTATTTTTATTTTTTTTATTCTTCATTATTTTTTAGATCCTCCCATAAGCAATTAATTTTCTAAAAGTTTATTTAATTATTATTAGAATTATTAATATTATATATAATATATATTATATATATTATATATATATATATATATATATATATAATATATATATATATATATATATTATAAATATATAAAAAAAAAAAAAAAAAAAAAAAAAAAAAAAAAAAAAAAAAAAAAAAAAAAAAAAAAAAAAAAAAAAAAAAAAAAAAAAAAAAAAAAAAAAAAAAAAAAAAAAAAAAAAAAAAAAAAAAAAAAAAAAAAAAAAAAAAAAAAAAAAAAAAAAAAAAAAAAAAAAAAAAAAAAACATATATATATATATATATATATATATATATATATATATATATATATATATATATATATATATATATATATATATATTATATATATATATATATATATATAATATATATATATATAATATAAACGAAATTTGATAGTTAATAATTTTGTTTTCAAAAATGCAAGAGTGCTGTGAAAAAAATCTATTGCAAGATGAACTGTGAAGATTGTTATAGCATTTTAACCATTAAGTATGTTCTCAAACATAGTCAACAACAGCACAGAACGTCTTAAAATGACGCCCTTTCAACTCAATATATATATATATATATATAATATATATTATATATATATATATATATATTATATATATAATATATATATATATATATAATATATATATATATATAAGTGTGTGAACACTACTGATGCAGTCTTAACTTTATTTCAAAGTAGTATAAAAATAAAAATAAAACCATATCTGTAAAAACTCCTGCCTAAACCAAGCCATTATAAATACGCACATAAGCGTGAAAACGCTCACAAACAATCTGACTCATAGTTCACATGCAATCTAATAAAGAAAGTATATAAGTTATCTTATACAGAACTTAAATTACATTACATATACTCTTACACACATATAATGTTACGCGCGAGTATTAATAAATTTATTTAAAGTTATGATTATGCAATATAAATGCAAATTACTTTCATTAACTTTCAGTTAGTATGAAAATGCTTGCAAATAAATTTCAAGATCACTCTGAAATACGAACAGTAACACTTTCGCTCACATGTATACAAAAAATATACAAAATATATAATATATATATATATATATATATATATAATATATATATATATATATATATATATTAATATATGGGTCTCTAGTTACTCGTCCAATGGGAGTGTCTATGCTACACTTCCCTCTCCCAATCCTTCTCAGTTTGGTGGAACTTTGGTAGGCCCTGGTTTGACATAAGTGATATATAATAATATATATATATAAATATATAATATATATATATATATATTAATATATATATATATTAATATAATAGATTTAGTGAGATCCTTTATCTCTTGTTATTCGCAATAAATGATACATCCTCATCGGCACTGCCACGTGGTAGAACGTTTTTAAATGCAAAATCAATAAAACATCCGCATCCTTATCTGTGGCATTGGGATCAGTCCTTTGTATTGCTGATGTCACATCCGATTCACGCTAGAAACACGAATAAGTAATAAATAAAAAAAAAATAAATAAATAAATAAATAACAAATGCAACAACAAAAACACACTATATATATATTAATATATATATATATATATTATATATATATATATATTATATATATATATATATATATATATATATATATATATATATATATAACCGGTGTATAAGGACATCGAAATACATGGACAAATGATACCCAATAGAAGGAAAAAGAAAGAAGAAAAAAAAAAAAGGGAATTTCCCCTCGGAAAAGGGGAGAATTCGTAAAAGTTAGTTTTGTCGAATGTTCTGGCAGTATTTTACGCAGACTTTTTAGTTTCTTAAAAAAAAAAAAAAAAAAAAAAAAAAAAAAAAAAAAAGGAAGTTGGAGTTGCCTAAAGCCCCTCTCCCCCCTTCCCTTTAAAAGAAAATAGGAGGTTGTAAAACATTACAAGAGGAAACGAGGACATTAGAACAGCATTTTTCATGTTAACTTTTTGTTGTGGCAAAGTTATATAAAACATAATCTTCAGACGGAAATTCATTGACATAAAACAGTTATGTTCTCTCTATATATAAGAAAACATTCAAATATATATATATATATATCTATATATATATTATATATATATATATATATATATATATATTATATAATATTTTATATATATGTGTGTGTGCCTAGGTGTGCGTACGTGCGTGTGTTTATGTGTGTGTTGTTTGTATGAGATAAGATATTTTGTATAAAAAAAAAAAAAAAAAATTCAAACTTTTCAAATCAAGCAGTCATTTTCCGCATGGAAGCTGTATAGCATCCGATCTTGTTGTACAAAATGAGTTTGTTCTAACTTCTCTTTCTCGTTCTTGCTTGTGTGTGTGTTTGTGTGTATGTGTGTGTGTGAGTGAGTGAAATAGCAAGTCTATACCAATTCTGTTTATATAACTGAAAAAGGACGATCGTAAATCTCGTAAACAAATAGATTTGGAGAGTTGCTTTTACAAGCGAGATCGTGTAGTATATACATATATAAAAGAGATCCTTGATCCATGTCAAGTTTATCAGTTCTAATTTATACTTTTTGAAAAAAGAAGAAAAAAATTAACGTTTAAAGATTGGAATTTTAGAAAGGCAAAAATACTTTGTTTCAACCGAATTTTTATATATTTGAAAAAAAAAAATTATATTTTAAATTGTTTTATAACAACTATTTATTGAGATATCATAATTAATCATTAACAATTAATAAAACCTAATTTTTAACAGCTTACTACAGTAACATAAATTTAACTTATGAACTATTAATCGTTATATCTCTAAAACTTTTGTGAAGAAAATTTGAAAATTTTCATTTTCAAACGCCATGATTTTTATCATTCTAGTAACAATCGTTTCTATAGTAATTAATAAATAAAGATGGAAGTCAGATTATTCATTGAAATTGGAACGATACCAATACTTCTTCGGGTTGCATGACTGACCGTGTATTTGCGTTCGTGCGTGCGTCTGCGTGATAGTGTGTGTGTGTGGGTGTGTGTGCACAATGTGTTTACCTATCTATCCATAGTCCTGCTCATCCCATCTTCGCTTCCTATAACTCGTTCCTACTACACTAAGGCAACATTCCCCTTCGAGAAGCGGTCAGAACAAAAATATAAATCAAGGGAAAGGAGATAAAGAAAATTCTCATAAAGAGGCGAAAAAGAAATAAAAGAGAGAGAGGAAGAGAAAAGTCGGAAGTGAGAGATTGTGAGAGAGAGAAAGAGAGAGAGAGTGAGTGAGAGCAAAGGCCAACACACTATGTGAGCCCCCTCGTACAAATGGTGAAGGCAATTTCGAATACTTGTTCGGCGGAGGTAATCAGTATTCAAACTAATTTCCTTAATGAATTATAAATGAAAGACCAAAGTCGCAAACAAGGTCAGTATACATAATGTCAGCATCACAATTTCTAAAGATGATTTACAAAATCAAAATAATAAGTAAGACAATGCATAAGCAACTTTTTAATTAGTGAGTTCGAAGACGAAGCCGAAGACGAAATATTAAATACGAACAAAGCTGATATCTCATTTGCGCTTGGATCGGCGCCATTTTATAACGCTCGCCCACAACACAAGAGGCAAGACCATCTAGTTTCTTCATGCAAACATTCATTACTTAAGTATATATATATATATATATAT
>SEYY01001951.1:75000-77121 GCA_009176605.1 Armadillidium nasatum | reverse complement strand
AAATAAGTTTGCTGGAACTTTAAATCAAGTTATTTCCATAGGTACTCCTGGAAGGACTCCTCCTTTGCTTCGGTGTCAGTAGAAAAAGGGGTGTCTGTAATCTATTATAGAACAAACATGTTTCCTTCTTCAAAACATATATCCTTTCCCCGCTATTGTACTCCTCCAAAATATATCCTTCCTCAGTCAGCCTCCCAATATCTACGGTTTAAATGTATTTGTTTTAGCACATTCAAATTAAGAAAATTTGAATAAAAATGGATATATATATATATAATATATTACACTCTTATAAAAATATATAATAATATATATAATCATCAGATCTCATTCGTGATAAAAGCAAGCGTGCATTAAGTTTTATTTCTTCTATTAAGAGATGGTGAAGAATATCATGAAATGCTAAAAAAAAGCAATTTCCGGAAAAAATATGCGGATCAAGAGCAAGAGAGAGATAGATGTAAAAAATAGTAGAGAGAGAGCATGGAGAGCTAGAAGATGAAGTAAAAAGAAGAAAGAAAAGAAAAGAAGAGAGGAGAGAGAGAGAGAGAGAGAGGGAGAGAGAGAGAGAGAGAGAGAGAGAGAGAGAGAGAGAGAGAGTTGAATAAAATAAACATGGAACAAGTTAAAAAAAAGAAGAATATTATAAGTAAAGAAAAGGTAACAGAGAAAGGGAAAGAGTGCGTGTGTGTGAGAGATAGAAAAGAGGGAGGGAGGGAAGGAGAGTTGAAATGGGAGAAAAGAAGAGATTTATCAACTGTAATTCACATTAATTATGAGATATGTTCTTATTATGAATAGCCTGAGAGAACTTCGAAAGTCATGACAACGGTTGAGATTAAGACTAAAATTTTGCGTCTCTTTGGTCATCGACATGTCGTACAGAAGTTACTCTTATTTGGCCACATTTGCTTCAGGACAAATAAAAAAATCGCGAGGGACCCATTCGACCAAATTGAATCTGGGGAACATGAGTAATAATGTTCGTCTCAAGTACCATTATTCGTTCACATGGAAAATTAGTTATTAAAAAAGCCCGACAACCCCTGAATAAAGGACCCAAATATAATGATACATATATTAAGGCTCTCGTATCAAAAATACTCCAGGTTATATATATATACTTATATAATTATATTATATATATAATAGATATAATATATATATATATATATATATAATATAATGTTATTATAATATAAATAAATATAAATAATATAAAACATATTAATAATAAATAATAAATAAATATATTAAATATATTAATTTTATGTTAAACTTTTTTTTCCTCATACATTTTTTCTTTTATTTTTATTTTTTTATTTTATTTATTTAGTTTTTGCTCTTTAAATTAAATTTAAATTTTTTTTGCAAAGAGTTTTCTATTTTAAAAACTAAATAAAAAATAGTTAAATAAATAAATAAATAAACAAATAAAAAATAATGAAGAATACTAAAAAATTTCAATAAAATAAAAAATAGTAAAGATCAAAGCCAAAATGTTTTTTTTTTCACAAATGTAAATTTCTTTTCAATTAAATTAAATTCCTTGAAATTTAAACCAAAATGTTTCATTATTTTTCTAATATTGTACACCTTCTAAAACGGCACATTAGTGCTATTTCAAAGTGGCATGTCGGGGATGATTTAAAAGTGGCTCAGTGAAGTTTGAAGCAGTCGGAAAATTATTTCAAGATTTTTATTTCTTTTTTCCGAATTTGTGTCTCAGTCAAAAAAAAAAAAAAAAAAAAAAAAAAAAAAAAAAAAAAAATTGAAAAAAATTGAAAAAAACAATTTCTCTCCTTTTACAGTTTCACATCAGTTTTAACAATAAACTTAACTCTTCCTCCTCAAATATTTTAATAGTAATATTAAAAATTAAATTAAATATTTTAAATTTTTTCTTTTTTGAAAATATAAATATTTTTATTTAAAAAAAAATTAAATCGAAATTATGTATCCAATCCCGATCCTTTCCTCGATTCTTTCATTTTGGTTTTTATCAGTTATGTACTCGTTGCATAGCGTATATGATGATGTGTCCGTCTCGTATGCAAATACCACTGGCTCTATTCCCAGAGGGAAATTCTCTTCTGAGGCTTACCTCTTCCAACTTTATTA
>SEYY01001951.1:57500-60000 GCA_009176605.1 Armadillidium nasatum | reverse complement strand
TATGTAATAGTTCAAACTTTTAAATGTACTTTTTTTTAATAAACTGAATTTAATTGAATTGATTATATTATTATTATTTATTTATTATTATTATTATTATTATTATTATTATTATTATTATTATTATTTTATATTATTATTATTATTATTATTATTATTATTTATATATTATTATTATTATTATTATTATTATTATTATTATTATATTATTATATTATTATCTTATTATTATTAGGAGAAGCAGCAGTAGTAGAAGAAGAAAAACTAGCCGCTGAATTTAATTTTGTTTAAATTAATAATAATTATAAATTATTATTTATAATTATTATTCAGAAAAGTTAGCAAAGATTTTGTTACTAAGAAAAACTTTCCTCGAAAAGGGCTCTGCTAATAAGTACGCATAATCTTATTATTATTAATAAAAAATTTATTATTACTTTTTTTTTAATTTATGCAAATTAAAAAATAAAGTGTGTAGATAATTTTTGTATGTGTTAAGGATTTTTCTATCATATCCCGATTGTGGACGGTTCAATAATTATTAATATCCACATGTAAATAATACAACAATAAAATAAAATAAATAAAACTTTAAACATGGCCTCTTCTGTATTTAAATGACAAATTCAATGAAACACTTACAAATGAAATGTTAAATAATGAAGTTTTCACTGCTCGAAGAATCTTCAATGTCTTGTACAAAGCATCGCTTCTCTTCAAATTAAATGATGGCTGACTCAGGGCATGAATATCTTTTGCTGACATAGTTAAAAATTATCTTAAGAGCCACAGGGATGAAAATTACCCTGAACTGATTGAAAGTTAGAAGAAAACTTGCGAAAAAATTGAACTCTGGATATCACTTGAATTACACTTTTCTATTGACCTTGACTTCATCCCTGCTAATCCTAAGGATGTAAGATACGAGCATGGTTTCATTTTTCACAGTTAGATTCGAGTTATTGAGCTCAGATCTCTAGAGAATTCCACAAAAATCAAAGAAAGGGATTCCTGCAATGTTTTACCACACGATAGATTTTGTCTTTCAGTAGCTCAGTGGTAGAGCAATCGCTTAGCGAGCGAGAGACCCTGGTTCGAGGCCCAGTTGGAGTACAGAAATTTGAGCAGTTCTTTCTTGCGCTTAGCTACGCCCACTTATACTTAACCAGTGGCGTGCTTGCTGCTGGTGGAATCGAGATCGGGATCCGCGATAGGCCTGACCAGCTAACGGATGTTAGCCGCTGGCCAATGGAAACCTTGGTACACCCTCGAATGAACCTACTGACATGGCTAATTACCCTTCCTTGGGAGGAATTTGAATTTTGATTTTGTCTTTCAGTAGTGACAAGCTAATGTTTTCGCGGGTTGAGAGCATGACTGTGGGCAGAGGTGATACCCCTTCCAGGGAAACTTTTACGTTTCTCATACGTCAGAAGTGAGGAGGAAGGAAACCCTTGCAAACATATTTATTTAAGAATAATTAACAAAAAGCAAAATAGAAAAATCAAGCAAAATCTGCTTATGCAATTAGAACTGCAAAGAAAAAGAGGAAAACTGATTTATTATTATTATCATTATTATTATTATTATTATTATTATTATTATTATTATTATTATTATTATTATTATTATTATTATTATTATTATTATTATTATTATTATTATTTCTTAAAAGATTTTTTATTCTTCTTTATGCTGACCGGTTTCGTCCGCCAACTTCGAACATCATCAGAGATTGGAATCTAGAAGATGAATAATTTATTTTATAATGTTAATCCAAAAATTAATTAAGATTAAAAATTTTGAAAAATTATTAATAAAGTAGATATTGTTATTATTATTATTATTATTATTATTATTATTATTATTATTATTATTATTATTATTATTATTATTATTATTATTATTATTATTATTATTATTATTATTATTATTATTATTATTATTATTTATTATTTTATTATTTATTATTATATTATTATTATTATTATTATTATTATTATTATTATTATTATTATTATTAATTATATATTATTATTATTATTATTATTTTATAAATAATTAAAATAAATATTAAATAAAAATAAATCAAAAAAAAAAATAGCAAAATAATAAAAAAAATAAAAAAATAAAAAAAATAAATAATATAAAATAAAATTAAAATTAAAAAAAAAAATAAAAGAAAATCCGAAGAAATCATTTATTTAAAAAAAAAAAAAAAAAAAAAATGTTCAACAGCGGAGAAAGAAATAATTTTTGGTCATTTATAGAAGACGTCAAATTAATTTTTGTGAGAAAAGAATATTTATTAATGGGGTAGAAAATGAGAGGGGAGAGGATGGGGGTTGGGTAGAGGAAGGAAGAAAGAGGGGGAGGAGGGGGGGGGGAAAGGATGAAGAAAGAAGAAAGGCGGATGGACTTCATTCCTCAAGTTCTTGGCTCGTCGCAAACGTAAGGAAAGAAATTTAAAACCAATGTTTACATCCTTTGTATTCACACA
>SEYY01001951.1:32500-37500 GCA_009176605.1 Armadillidium nasatum | reverse complement strand
TTCTGCAAATAATTTAATATCTCAATTTACCATCTGTCCGTCCGCCTTTATGTCTGCCTGTCTGCCTATTTTTTGTCTCTCAGTCTGTCTGTCTGTATCTCTCTCTTTCTCAGACACACACACACATACACACTCACACACACACACACACACACACACACACACACACACACACACACACACACACCACACACAATATATATATATATATATATATATATATATATATATATATATATATATATATATATATAGAGAGAGAGAGAGAGAGAGAGAGAGAGAGAGAGAGAGAGAGAGTGGGAGAGTGGGAATGAGACTGGGCAGATATTTATGAGTATTTGTAAGTTGGCACACGGCCCGTAATCCTAATATAACGAAAAAAATCTATAGATTTACACAAAAGAGAGGACGCAAGGAATGGGAGACAGAGGAGAGGGAGGAGAAGAGAGAGGGTAGAGGGAGAAGGGGAGAAGTCAGAAGGATGTCTAATTGTCGGGTTTTTTTATTTTTATTTTTATTTTCAGAAAGGATAAAACTTTACAGGAAATAAATAAAAAAAAGAGATTTTGATTATCAATGAGTTCTGTAAATTTTCGCTAAGCCCGGGCATTGCCTTATTCCAGGAGGGGACTCTTCTAAGAAGTTTCTTCTTAGGATCCATGAGGGATCAAACAAGCACCTTCATACACGTGAGTCAGTCACTCTATATTATATATATATATATATATATATATATATAGTATATATATAATATATATATAATATATAAGTATATATTATATATAATATATATATATATATATATATATATATATACTAGTATAGTATATATATATATATATATATATATATATAATATATATATTATATATATATATATATAATATATATATATATATATATATATATATATAATATATATATGAAGCCATTACAAATTGAAAGCAAATAAATTTTTAATGGATTATTTTTGTTGTTTTGAGAATTTATTTCGACACGTGAACGGATTATAAATTCAAATTGTAAATACATAACACACACACATTACAATACATATATATATATATATATATATATATATATAATACATATATATATATATATAAATGTATTATATATATATATATATATAGATATTATATATATATTATATATATATATAATATAGGCAAAGGAAGAAGCCGTTCATTTTTACTAAAGTTTTGAATTTTCCGAAAAGGCCAAATAAAAGGTCGACATATCCCAATGCACATCGTTTGAATCTTTGAGTCAAAGGAAGTTGGGAGAATAGATTAAGGGACTGTGTCTCAGATTTTATCTGTAGAGTACATGTAAGATTGAGCATAGCGGTTAAGTCCGGGGTCTAAGAGTAGGATAGAGAGAGTATGAGATTGAGGAGAAAGGTTTATCTCACAAGCTCTTATCAATGGAGGAGGTATGTGATCGGAAAGTTCAGACAAGCATTGTTGGTTGTAATAACGATGGTATCATAGAGAAAGTGACACAACAATTTGAATTCCCAGAAAGAAACAAGGAGAATTAGTTAGAGCGAAACATTTGACAAGACAAAAATCATTACTCTCCACCTTTAAAAGGAGATCTTCATGAGTGGAGCCTCTTCGGATGTGGAGGCGTACTTCATATAGGAAGAATATGACACCTCAATAAAGAGCAAGAAGCTTGAAGATTTCTTAGGACACCTAACCTCTTAGAAGTTTATTTTGAAAGAGAAGTAATGTAGCCCTTTTCCAAGAAGGATGATATCAAAAAGATTATGTGACACTAGAACTAACAACATTGTTGCGCACATATGCACATCAATTGACTTTAGCTGCAAACTGAGAATAGGGACAGTTGTAGCGAAAAGAAAAGGGCTTGATGTCGGAGTTTCGATCAAGAGCAAGAGGTGAGATCTATAAGTAGAGAAATGGTACTCTATATAAGCTATAAATTAGAATAAAGATCGAGAATGTAGCAGAAATTAATGAAAAGAGAAGGTTTTAATCATTATATTCAAACTTGCCCCAGAATAAGCTTGCCGGCAAGTCTTGATGGTTTCAATGCATCACGGAGGCTATCAACTTCCAAGTGATTGGGTGATAGATGGAAGATTGGCATTGTATGAGTGACTTCCCTCCAAAGCATCTTCGAGGGTAGTCTGCTTCTCTTTCTTTAAAGGAATATTTGAATATTTGCTTGTAAGTCTGGTAAGTCTGTAGGGGACATATGAAGAATGGAAACGGAAGTACCACTGTGAGGCACTTCAGTGAAAGGTCTAGAGAACGCTAGAGATACCCTCTGAGAATATGAAACCTGTAGAGGACGAACCAAGTGACAAATTAAGAAAGCCCAAAAACCACCTAACACTCCCTGGATAATGGATAGCGGGAGGTGCTTTTATTGTGTCGAACATGTGTGTGTGTATATGTGTGTGTGTGCAACCCAGCAGATTTTTAATAATAATAATAATAATAATAATAATAATAATAATAATAATAATAATAATAATAATAATAATAATAATAATAATAATAATAATAATAATAATAATAATAATAATAATAATAATAATAATAATAATAATAATAATAATAATAATAATAATAATAATTTTTATTTCCCTAATGAATAAAAAATTTCGAATTTGAGAATTCGATTTCAACTTGCATTTCCTCTCAAATCCCTTTATTATTATTATTATTATTATTATTATTATTATTATTATTATTATTATTTTATTAGTTAGTATTAGTATTATTAGTTTAGTTAGTAAGTAAGTATATTTATATATAATATATATTATATATATATTATATATATATATATATATATATATATATATATATATATATATATATATATATATATATATATATATATATATATATATATATATATATATATATATATATATATATATATATATATATATATATATATATATATAACAAAAGAAATATTTGAAAAATGAAAATCTAAAAGAGAAAAAAAAACTACAAGAATAAAAATCTTTAAAATCTTTATTTACAAATTTTTTTTTTTTTTTTTTTTTTTTTGAAAAGGGAAGACTTCCTCCAATGACATATAGAGATGTCACTTTCATTGGCCTATTCCTCTTGTTCAAAAGCCAAAGCCTAACTTTTCTCTTCCGAATTTCAAAGTATGTCTCCGGAGTGTGACGTCATTGTGATGTTATTTATTGGCGAAAAACGAAACTTTTTTCAACCTTTTAAAACAGAAATTCCTTCAAATTCATGACATTATTAATTCTTTTGTCTCATTAACCTCCCCTTTACGATATATATATATATATATATATATATATATATATATATATATATACTATATATATATATATATAATATATATATATATATATATATTATATATATATATATATATATATATATAGATATTATATATATTATTATTTTTATATATATATATATATATATATATATATATATATATATATATATATATATATATATATATATATATATATATATATATATATATATATATATATATATATATATATATATATATATCAGAGGAAAGAAGAATACACTCCATCAAAAAGTTACAATATGAAACGATTTGAGGGGAACTAGACAAGGAGTGTAAACAATGCGAAAGATAAAATATAAAATGATTTTAAGCTGAAAGGGTAGAGTTTCATGCCATATTTGGTCAAAAGCCTTGGATTACTTCAAGCAGGGCTGAAGAGTCAGAAAATTTGTCAATACTGAATACAGTCATCGTCTCCATCATTTTAACATACAAGGCTCCAGATCTACTGCTTTAAAATTTGCCAGTTATAGACCCATTATTTTAAAATACTCTAAGATACGGCTCCTGCTCTAGATCTATTAATTTAAAACTGGCTTACTCCTGCTCTACCTTCTGCTCTAGAACCAATAATTTATGATTAAAAAAATTTTCTCTACTCCAGGTGAATCAAAAAAGATTTTAACTCCGATTCCACCAAAACTTTGTGACTCACCAGTTTATATTTCAAACACCACCACACAAACAAGACTCCTCATAATTCCTAAGAGCAGAAGACCACAAATCAGTATAAAAGGAAGGTATGTCAGCCATTGACCTCGATCGTCGAAAGTCATAAAAATGAAATAAAAGATGATCCAGGAAATGGGGATTAAAGTAAGCTTCAAAGATTTTAGCGAGAATACAGTTAAGAGATTTAGGGAAAAAGTTAGAAAATTACGAACGACTAAACTTTCTTCGGAAGAGGTGAACAAGCTTCCAACAGTGTATAAAATTTTAAATATTAAAACATAAAAGAAACGTTGAATGATAAATGTATGTTTACTGCAATTTTTTCTTTTCTTTTCTTTACTGCACAAATTAGTTTGCTTTTATTCATAATAGTCAAGACCTGAAATAGCGTAACAAAGTATTTTCAAAAGCGACTAAATATCTTTCTCACATTTGAAAAGTTTTGATTTTCAAATTCATTTCTCTTTTTCTTCTTTTAATGTTCTAAATTTGTCATCATTTTTCAAACGTAAAATATTTTGCTTTATTTTATATTAATGGTGACTAACGAATGATATTTAAGTCAGGCTTAAAAATTTATCCTAAAAAGAAAAACAAAAGTTAATAAAAAAAGAAACAAACTACTAAAAAGTTATAGGTTTTAACTATCACGATCATCATTTCTTCTGAATATTATTCTCTACCAACCAAAGTTTCATCAATAAGAAAGTTACCATATCTAGTAAAGTAGTGGAAAATGTTGCTTTGTTAATAACCAGAATTAAAATAAATTGTTTAACATTTATCAAATAATTTAAAAACTCGAATATTTCATATCTAAGTTCTAAAACTTTCCAATAAATATTCTAAAAGACATAATCACCTGTCGTTGCTACGGTCGCTTCCTTATCACTGTATTCTACCTCACATCCTTTACAGATACTATATCGCATCCCTGCAACAGAAAATTTACAAAAAAAAAAAGTGAAATAATAATA
>SEYY01001951.1:10000-30000 GCA_009176605.1 Armadillidium nasatum | reverse complement strand
GAGAGAGAGAGAGAGAGAGAGAGAGAGAGAGAGAGTACAAAAATCGGCAAACGATAGGTTTATGTTAATAATAATGGTCCTAACTATAATAATATTGATCCTAACCATAATATATAATAATAATAATAATAATAATAATAATAATAATAATAATAATAATAATAATAATAATAATAATAATAATAATAATAATAATAATAATAATAATAATAATAATGACAATAAAACAATAACAATAAGAAAAATGAAAAAAATGGTCTGATTCTGAAATGCTATTATTAAACACAAAAAGTAAAAATCAGAGCTACTATAATATTTACCACTCGTCTCACAGAACGTCCTACGCTACTGGAACAACTGGAGTTTTATCTACTTTTTGTAAAATGGAAAATTCTTATTTCTATTTCAGGAAATAATTCAGTTTTTAGATAAGAAGGATTGTATTTAAAACAAACAGTTGATTTGAATTTGTAAAATTCCGACAAAAATGGAGATTGTATGAAATGGAATTTTTCTTGAATCTTGTGTTTGGAGATAAATAAAATATGATCATTTTATTTTATGTGACTTAAAATTAGGATTTTAAGATAATACTATTAATAAAGTTTAATATATATATATATATATATATATATATATATATATATATATATATATATATATAATATATATATATATATATATATATATATATATATATATATATATATATATATATATATATATATATATATATATATATATATATATATATATATATAATATATATATATATATATATATATATATATATATATATATATATATATATATATATATATATATATATATATATATATATATATATATATATATATATATATATATATATATAGAGAGAGAGAGAGAGAGAGAGAGAGAGAGAGAGAGAGAGAGAGAACTAAAAATCTAAAATCTTGTTTTTCTTGGATTGAATTTCACATCTTTTACTTCGATTTCTTCATTCCGTGATTAAGAATTAATTCATCTAAAAATAATAACTGCAAACCTGAAAGATTAGGCTAGGCTTCCTTCCTCGCAAAAGATATTCATTTTCACGTGATAAGTTTAAAACAAGGAAGTTGTGGTCCCTTGCGGCTTATTTTGGTTACTAATTCTTATGTTATAAGGAAAACATATGCAGGATTAATATTAATAACAAAATAATAATAATAATAATAATCATCATCGTACTTTTAATAAGGGCATTTAAAAATTATTATTTATTATTATTATTATTATTATTATTATTATTATTATTATTATTGCTAAAGTCACAGAGATGTGAAAAGAAAATGAAAAATATTTTAAGTCCAAAGAATTAAAAGATAAAATTTGCTTAACACGCGAAAACGAGGCAGAAAGAATGTGTTACGTGAAAGAGGGGAGGGGAGGATAATGTTTAGCACAAGGGAGAAAGTGGGGGGGAGTTATATTAACTCGTGCCCAAGCAAACAGCTGCTTGGAAAAGGGGCGAAATACGCGTGTTCAATGGGCACATTTTTTTTCCTAATAAAATGAAAGCTTTAAAAAAGGTCTTAACCATCAAACACTGAATTTCACTCTATTTTTGTCCCTAAGTGAAGAGTATATACGGTCCAAAAGATATAAATGTATTTACTTTTAACAATACAAAGTAATAATGTAGAGGGATTGTCGACGTACCACGTGACTCCCCATTTTTGTATTCATTGTCAAAGTGGCTCCCCCTTGCGACTCGCGGAGAAGAACGCGTATTGTTAACACCATCTGGACGGGAAGTGTTTTTCATCCAGGTGGGGTTTGGGTTGGACCCACTACCTCCAATCTCGGAATTAATATATATATATATATATATATATATATATATATATATATATATATATATATATATATATATATATATATATATATATATATATATATATATATATATATATATATATATATATATATATATATATATATATATATATATATATATAAAGCCCCAGTTAATAATATATTTTAAAACATTTAAAAAGAATAAGGAGCGTCCGCTTAGCACAAGGGGTGCATTGTCTGCACATAAATTTTGTGTGGACATAGGCAACTCCAGGTTTGTCCGGTGTGGTGCCTCCTTCTTTCCAGCCACCTCTGTTTTGTGGAATTCTCTCCTATTTTCTGTGTTTTCTGCTGAATTTTTAATCTCCATTACTTTAAAGCCCACGTCTGTGTTCACCTACGAAACTCGTGTTAAGTGGGACTTTGGAGTTGTTTTATTTTCTTTTATTGCTTTAACACTCTCTCCTTGAATAGGGCTCTGCCCCTGAACGGTGGTGATGTGATATAATATATATATATATATATATATATATATATATATATATATATATATATATATATATATATATATATATATATATATATATATATATATATATATATATATATATATATATATATATATATATATATATATATATAGATAAATCCCATTTCAATACTGAAAGATAATAGCGAACTTCTATTATGACCGAATATTTTTTTGTTATTCTTTACATAGTGTTTTACTGATATTTAATTAAAATACTATTTTTAGTAGCTACTTATATTATGCCATTGGATTTTATTGAAGCTCCCGTCTATAGTCTTATACTAAACGAATAGACTTTATACAAATTTTCTTGTTACTTCTGTTCTTAGTTGGAACCAAAAATTTGCTTTATGTTGTAAAATTTGTTACAATTTTAGCCTAATTTTATACTATCAAATAGTTATTTCTTGGGGGAAAAATTTTTGTATTTTTGTTGATTATTATTATTGAGACTAAATTTTTATTCCATTCCTGAACAGTCCATTTAATGCAGTTGATCCTGTAATAATAATAATAATGATAATGGGACATATAGGTAGCTTTTTCCTGGAACGATCAATCTATTATCATTAGAAGGGACAGCCACAAAAATTGAAAGGAAATCCTCCAAAATTTGAAGTTACAAAAGAAATCACTTTCAGCCTCTTATTTTCTTTTTCTCATATATATATATATATATATATATATATATATATATATATATATATATATATATATATATATATATATATATATATATATATATATATATATATATATATATATATATATATATATATATATATATATATATATATATATATATATATATATATATATATATATACACACATTATTAAAAAATATTTGCGTTAAAATTTTACTTTCTTGCCCGAAACAATGTAATTTTGGGATTCCATTGTCGCTATTATTTTGTACGTGCTTCTCTTCTTTAATCGTGGCACATACTCCTGAAGTAATCCAAGATTCTCGTTCATAAAACACATTTTATCAAAGTTTAAAAACGAACAATACATTTTCCCACATGCAACTGGTACTAATTTTCTTTCAATACGAGTATAACAAACTTTTATTATCAATAATGATATTCTATTGTATGACGTACACAGCAATTGGTTAAGATTGCTTCTAAATCAACTTAAAGCTCAAATAAAACTAATTACAAAAATTTTGCTCCAACTTTCACAAGGCTTTTAATGTTCGTTTCAACATGGATGACACTTCTCATTAGGAACCAACTCCCTTAAAATCCTTCTTCGCATGCTGTTTTCTCACACATTTAAGGTCTAATCTACCCATTTACAAATCAAACTAGCATTTTCAAACTCGGGTAACTTAAATCTCCACTTTCAAACATTCCAATATGACACCATCTTCTCTAACATCAAATATTTGATTTTTGAATCATGACAGGATAATAAATTTTAATTACATAAACAAAATCCAGAAGTTCAATGAACTTTATAACTCACTTTGTGTTAACTTTTGAATAAGAAAACTTCCAAAGAATGAGCCTTCAAATACAAATCTCTCAGAAATATAAAAATTAGGTGAACACAAGACATGAGCATAAAGGCACAGTCTATACAGCAACTCAAATATTCAAATTTGGTTTAGAAGAAAATTTCTTAAAACTGCTTCTTAGATTTTTTCCAGAGCTTTTTACCTTTTATACAGTACCATACAGATGGAAAAAAATTTTTTGAAAATATAGCACCTACATTCAACAAAAAATATAAATAAATTTTAATCTGTTAAAAAAAAAAAAAAAAAAAAAAAATGCTAAATAAATTGTTCCTACTAAAATTTAAAAGAAATATTCGAGCGAGTGTTAATTTTTGTACTCACCAAACCAATATGGTATACAATTCTTTTACACACACAATTTTAATTTGTAATAATTTCTTTCATTAATAATGTCTGTTTCATTTTAATATTTTGCTCTGTTACAACGGTAAAATAACTTTATTATTACTTGAGAAGAGCCAAAGAACGGAAAATAAAGTAAATCTGACTTACAAATATTTGCTTCCCAAAGGCATGGTAACATCGGCAACTACATTTTCTAGAATATAAATTACTACTATCTACCTTATAAATCATTACTAGAGTATAAGAATGTCACTACCGTTACTCCTCAACATTATTTTTTCCGATATGTTACTTCTGCATCTGATCTGTAACATGTATCCTAGTATATGGCTAATCATTTTTTTAAAACCTATTTCAGCTAATTACTAATAAAACATGTCAAAGAAAAACACTGTATTTACGATGCTATTCCTCTTCTAGTATATGTGCAAGATACATAACGACACTATGACAAGATATCTATGCAGCAAAAATAAGTAACAAATAATAAATATTATTATTAGCAATTTTTAAATCAGAAACATTAAGTCAAAATGGGAAGATAAAATAATTAGGAAAAAAATATAAATTTTTAATATTACAACGGTATCGCGAAGCAAGATTTCAAAATATATATAAAAAAAAAAAAAAAAAAAAACATTCATGAAATAACAAGAACAACTTCTGACTCATTTTCTTCAACTTCAGCAATAGATGTTACCATCATGTCATCATTGTCTAACTTCATATTCAACGACGAATTCTTTATTACAATTTCTTTCGAGGGTTCAACGGATGAAACTTCATTTACAAGGAACAAGGGAGACAACGTTCCTCCGTGTTCATTCTCCTGCAGTAAAATAATCTCTTCCGTTTCTATGTTAGAGTTATCCATTTCAGTTTCTATTGTATCGAAGTTAGAAAGACTGTGAATAGTAATCATTAAATTTGACGCTTCTTCATTATCAATTACAGATGTTTCCACCTCTTTATTCCTAGTCATGCAATTGGCTGCCTCAATCAACTCCTTAATTTCATTTGAAATCTCACTATTTGAATTATCTGAATATTCGTCTTCATGAAAATTTCCAAGTTCTTCATCAGAAAGATTGGTGTGATTCTGTTCAGTAGAGTTTGAACCAATTTTGTGTTTGTCTATTAAAACATTAGTAGAATTACAATCAACTTTTAACTCAGTAATTCTATTTTCTCCTTGAGGACTAGAAACTGTTTCAAAAGTGCAAATTAAATGAGGTTCTTCTTCATTAACATGGAGAAACTGATTGCATAATTCAACATTTTTGTAAACTTTATCAATATAAGAATTTATATCGGGAGTAACAACTATTGTATTGGGAGAATCCATTTCTTCAAAAGTCACCAAATCTGTGGTTAAATTAGCTAAGGGTGCTTGAAGATCGTTGTTACAATTACCAGGTGAAAAATTTTCTGATTCATGAAGCTGCATGAATGATTTATCATTAAATGTAAGTTCGCTATCTTCCAATAGGTGAGAGGCATTAAGGTTACTTTCACTTCTACACTTTTCATTTCTTGTCGAGTCATTTTTAGGTCGAAGAGCTTTTCTCTTATTAATATTTGCAGATTTTACCTTTTGATTAATATTTCTTTTGCCATTTGACTTTTGTTTAGCATGGGCAGAAAGTGTTTTAGAATCTTCGCTCTGAGGGTAATTTAGATTCCATAAAACATGAATGGTAGGTGTGTTACTATTATTCAAACTATCATCGACTGTTATATCATTCTCCTCGGGAAGGATATCATCCATCTGAAGAAGAGCTAAATCACTGTATGGCAAATTTATTCTATTATGCAATGAGCGTGCGTCTTTAATGTTTCCTTTAGACAACCTTTTTGTTGGTAAACCTTTTTTCTGTTCAAATTCTAACTGATTTTTCACAGTCTGTGATTTCCTCTTCTTGGATCCTGTTTTCTTTCCTAATTTAATTTTCACAAAATCCTCCTGTAATAAAAAATATATGAGATTCATATAAATTTTGAAGTTAAAAATTGCTGAAAATAAAATATTTCTTTACAATAAAATATAAGCAAAGAAAATTATTAAAAAGTTTTATAAAAAAGTCAGTAAAAAAACAACTGAAAATTTGAGTTAGAAAATAAATATTTATCTTAAAACGATATAAAAAAATATGAAACTAACAACGATAATGCAGAATTTTAAATGTTAATATGGAAATGACAGTTCAGATGCTTCGTAAAATAAGATTCTTTAAAGGAAATATTAGAGGTTTCATACTCGGCTGGCAACACTACAGAAAATAAATTATATAGTTATTCACAATATTCATGCTTTGACACAAAAAAAAATAAAAAAAATAAAAAAATAAATAAATAAATAAATAAAAAAAAAGGACTTGGATACAAAAACACAAATATTAAAAGGGTCTAAATGAGCACTAGTATTTTGGCATTAAAAGTATGGGGCGCCAACCAAAACGCAATTATTAAAGAAATATGGACTTTCAGGTAGAATTTAATACATATAACACTGCATCAAATATAGTACCTCTTGCACAATACACATACGTGTTGCAAATTTAAAGTTAATAGACTGTAGTAATAATAATAATAATAATAATAATAATAATAATAATAATAATAATAATAATAATAATAATAATAATAATAATAATAATAATAATAAATAATGTTTCTTTATAAAAAATTTTATCATATAAAATTCTGAATATTTATCACCAACATCAAACTTTCAACAGTTACACATTTTTTAAATTACAAAATTTTTTCCTGCTACTTCTGTTAAAATAAAAGAACACGCGCGCGCACACGCACAAAGAAGAAAAAAAGAAATGAATCTCTACATATTCCTTAAATTCATAATTACCTTTATTTTTTTCTTTACACTTTCCACTTTTTCTAAATCCTGATATGAAAATTTGGTGAGACCTTTCTCCTGAAGAACCTGCAAATGCGACTCTACAGTTTTTTTGCCTCGGTCAATCATACTCTGCAACTCTTCTTTTGACAAGCCTTCACAAGGGTCATCAATCAGTCCTTGTTTTATTAATATACTGCAATGACAAAAACACTTACAAACATAAAATTATAATAATAATAATAATAATAATAATAATAATAATAATAATAATAATAATAATAATAATAATAATAATAATAAATAATAATAATAATATTCTTTTTAGTAAGTACAGAGGACTTACAACAGCACACCAGAAAGCTACTATGACGCAGGGTCAAAAAAAATAGCGAAGTTAGAGGAATTAAATCTTAAATAGCAGATCTATTAGCCGGAGAAGAGATTATTATTATTTCTAATGTAAGGTAAGGTAAGTTGATCTTGAAAAGGTACTGGAGATAAAGCAGGGAAGAGCGTATGGCTAAGAACTTAGATGGCCTTTCTCCCGACAAAAAAATTTAATGAAAAATAAAAATAAAATATTGTAAATGGAGGGAACAGGGATTCGTATCATGTTCATATGGTGATTGAGCATTTTGCATTGTAAAGCCATTTAATCAATGAGTTTTATAGTTTTTTTCTGGAGCCGTTGCCGTTTGATGGTACGTAGCTTGATACTATGGAAGTCTTCAACCCAAGAGGCCTGCAAGCTTGTGAAGAATCCCTGTTTGAGACAAGAATAAAATCAGAAGCAGGGGATATTGAAATTGTCATGTACCTATATGGAGGTACTTTCAATCGGTTATCATGGGTGGATTTTTAATTTTTTTTTTTTTTAAATTTCCTGTGATACAATCGTGGAACGGGACACAGCAGAACAAACACTCTGGATGGTAATAAAAATTACTACAAGATTTGTTAAATGATTTTGTTGTACAAAAAGAGCACTTTTAGAGCTCGAAAAAAAAAATAGCATGATGTTCTTTATTTTGAAGTCAGAAATCCAGTTCACTATCATAGCTAGTGTGCCAACTTGGTCGCGAATATGGAGAAAGGGTAGTGATATGTGGGATACAATAAGATCTAGAGACAATTAAAACTCGCATCCGTTCTCTCCTTCCCTGAACGACAAATGTTAATAGAGATTATATTGGCGTAAAAATCTTGATGGGATGCAAAGAAAGCTTTTAAAAGAATCAGATATACTACTGATTTAGTTATGGAAGATAGCTATAGACATACCAAATAAGGTGAATATACCAACAGTGAGTGAAAATTGTCATAATTATACTGCAAATAGGATAGAAAGAGGCAAAGTTAGAAAATTAAAAGCTGGGATTATCATCAAGGTCAGTAAGGTGAGTTAAGGAAGTGCAGTCTCTATTAGAGTTGTCACTATTATTATTATTATTATTATTATTATTATTATTATTATTATTATTATTATTTATTATATATATAATAATAATAATAATAATAATAATTAATAATAATAATAATGTGAATACGAATGTAATTAAATTATGGAAAATATATATATATATATATATATATATATATATATATATATATATATATATATATATATATATATATATATATATATATATATATATATATATATATATATATATATATATATATATATATATATATATATATATATATATATATATATATATATATAAATGGTCAAATTAATTTAATGACTATACCCAAAAAACAAAAGCTCCTCTCTAATAATTGTGTTCATATGAATAAAAAGAACTTTAAAACCTTACTCTTTATAAGTAAAATAATGCAAGCGATGAGTTCTTCTAACATGCTTAACAAGGTTTCCTTGCGTAACTGAATCATAAGAACAGAAGCAACATTTGAAAGGTTTTTCGCCTGAATGAATCAATAAATGACGCTTTAACAAATGAATCGTTGAAAATTTCTAGAAAAGAAAAGGTAAAGACTTAATATAATTGAGAACTTCTTAAACAATAACAACAACAGCAACAACAACTAGTCTTCATTTCCAAATGTTCGTCTACCTTCAAACAACACTTAATATAATTAAGAATTTCTTAAACAATAACATCAACAACTAGTCTTCATTTCCAAATATTCGTTTACCTTCAAACTATAAATTAAAAAAAAATTTAAAAGTGTGATGCAAAATACTTATATTATTTATTACTTCAGCCAGGGCTGCAAAATTGGTTAAATTTTTGATAGCTTCATTATATTAAAGTATATGGCTCCGACTTCGGATGACCCATTTTAGAATTGAACGGCTACAACTCCAGCTCTCAGGCACATTTATTGTATGGTAAAAACCATTCTTTTGACTTGGCTTCACTATTGATTTCACTCAAAAACACCTAGCTCTGCAGCCCTTATTTCAACACTATTGCACTTGGGTCAAACCATATGAAGTGGTACAACAAAAACAGAGAAATGGTTGCCCACCCATCTTCTAAATTTATTTATATTTTGCATGATGTTGATACCATCTATTGACAGTTCAAAATCACTTTTTTTTTTTTTTTTTGAAATTCAAATTGGTTTCAACAGGGTGGCCATTGAAAATTTATTTTTAGAAAAAATTATAAAATACAAAAATTGTACCTTACAATACGCTTGACATCACAATATCTGAAAATTTCTCCTCGGATTGACCAGTGCTGAGACACCAATGTTTCAAATAACCCCTATAAATGTCAAAAAGTGTCCTACCCCAACATGTAAAAATGGCCACCCTGTTGAAACCAATTTGAATTTCAAAAAAAAATAAAAGTGATTTTGAACTGTCAATAGATGGTATCAACATCATGCAAAATATAAATAAATTTGAAGATGGGTCGGCAACCAATCTTGTACCACTTCATATGGATTGACCCATTTATGTAATCTACATACTTTAAATTAACGACCCTTGTCAAAAATTTGACTTTTTGTTTACTTTGTTTCCAAATCCAAAGAGAATTTATTTCATGGTGGGGAAATGGTTAAATTAGAGAGAGATACAGTATTTAATATAATCTCCTTGAAAGCCTTAAAATTTTCAAAAATCTAAATCATCGTAGAATGCGAGCATATGCTAATTTTATTTTAAACCTCCTTTAAACCACTTACTACGTATTTTTATGTAATTAAACTATTTCTACGAACTAATTTAGCCACATACATTTAAGATCAAGTTCACTGAATAAGCTTAAACGACAATAAATTCAATAAAAATTACTATAGCATTTTCTTTAAATATAATACTTTAAAATTTCAATAAAAAGCAAAATTTGAATAAGTTTAAAAAGAAATAATTAAAATCTCAAAAATTGCATTTGAATTTCCCATCCCTTTTTCTTTCCACGCTTCCTAAATTTTCACAAATGGCAAGCATAGTGAGTGGGTGACTTTTGAAGTGGGATGATTTTTTAAGATATGGTTTAACTTGTTAGAGGGTAGTTTGAAGCAAAATATGGAAAAATAGGCGGTGGTTGAAGAGTCCAGTTTAAGACCTTCAATGAAACAAGTGATAATAATAATTATAGAATAAGACAGTAACAAAATTAGCATATAGGAGGATTATCTCAAGGCATGCAAGATTAGCGTAGCTAACGTGGAAACTACAAAAAAACATCTCTGGTTGTTTTTGAATGATCACTCGCCTAAATAAGGCTATATACTCTTAATTTTTCGATTTAAAAAAAATGCAGCAATAGTTTCTCTTGACTTTGTATTGTTAAACCAATACTCCTTCCAATATGATTTGGAAGCCTTGGTTGAGTGCAGGGTAGTAATCAGTCGATGGGTGATGGTGAGAAGAGAAGCCCAGTCTGGACTCTTTTAATTAAGCTATTTAATTTCTAGCACATTTAGCTTTTGGATAGGTTCCAACAAATTGTATTTTGCTTTCAGTAAGAGTGTAGTAGTAAAAGAAACTTATACAAAAAATACCTGTATACCAAATGAACATTAGTGCCTGAAGGGATAGTCTGTAAATAATCTAGGGTTGGTATTGGTAAAGGACTAGAATATGGAAGAGAGCTATCAATACTACCATAAATTCTGCTTCGAACACTAAGGTGTTGGAGTGTGAATCGTAATAGTAAGGAAGACAGCGTGTGTACGTTCATCATCTTTCACTTTAGATGTCCATGAACATTTGGTGTTGATCCCCAGTAGATTTCAGAGTGAAACAGCAAACATTTTTCCAACAAAGCTTAAGGGAGGGGGCAAGATTTCAAAAGACAGAAAAGTAAAATGAAAAAAAACTGGAAATAGTCAGAGTGTATAATTACTTCCAAAAAGTAGGATATTACCTTTTGCAAGGGGAATTTTATGAAGTCAAGAATACTGTGTACTAGTTACAGGATGATGAATCAAAATCAGTATTGGAAACCAGCATCGAAAATGGTAATAGTCAAATTTTTTCTTGCAATTCTTTTTCCAATTTCTAAAATTCTGATTAAATTTCTAAAAATAATTGCAAAATAACAAATGTCTGCTTTAATAACACACTTGTAGAACCTGAAAGATTACAAACCAATAGCGAAAATATTATTAACACCCTCATCAACCAGATGGTTAAACAATGGTAATTTAATTTTCTTCAAAAAAAATTTTTAAAAAATCAATTAGTGCCATAATCACATCTACATGAAAAATGAAGACTATAATAATAATAATAATAATAATAATAATAATAATAATAATAATAATAATAATAATAATAATAATAAATTACAAACCTTTTCGCAAGTGTCACATTCAAATGCCTTTGGAGTGTGAATCGCTTGAATGTGTCGTATTAACCTGTTCTTAACTATGAAACTTTTATCACACTGCTCGCAAGAAAAAGGTTTTGCCTCTGTATATAGAGAAAAAATCATCAGTTTATATTATATGTAGCATTCTAGCATACAGAATGAAAGAATAAATATTCAGTACATTTCTCAACTCTATATAAATTACCTGCATGAGACCTTAAATGTGTTTTTAAATCAGCATCCCTCTTAAACATTGCATTACAAATTGGACAAATAACTTTTATTTTTACGTTGTGAGATTTCAAATGATTACGAAATATTGAGCGTTTAAAACAAGTAAATGAACACTGGAAAGAAAAATATATAGGGGTTAAAAAAAGATAAACACAATCTAATATTGAATAAGAGATATGAAAAGATTTATCAAAACAAAATAAATAATAATTGTCACAAAAACATAAGTGAACCAAAGTAATCTTTTGTATATTAAATATTTGTTATAAACTAATACATTCATAAGACTAAAAATTTACCTACTAATAAAATAATAATAATAATAATAATAATAATAATAATAATAATAATAATAATAATAATAATAATATATATATATATATATATATATATATATATATATATATATATATATATATATATATTATATATATATATATATATATATATATATATATATATAATATATAATATATATATATAAACTCCCTTACTTGACCACATTTAAACATAATCTCTTTTGTATGAACACTTCTACTGTGTTCTAAAAGATATTCTTTGATCTTGAACGATTTATCACAATAATCACATTTGTAAACTTGTCTTGCATGACCAAGATGTCGTTCATGGTGTCTCTGCAGATCTCTCTTTGTTGCTGATTTATAAGTACAATGTATGCACTCAAAAGGTTGCTCACTTTTTTCTTTGTGTCTAATTTTGTGAATTTCTACATATATATATATATATATATATATATATATATATATATATATATATATATATATATATATATATATATATATATATATATATATATATATATATATATATATATATATATATATATATATATATATATATATATATAATTTATTTTTCAAATTTTCAGAATGCAGGATTTCACTGATAGCTACCTGGTATAAAATACAATCTAAATAGGTTGCTATAGAATCTATCAAGAAATATTATTATTCTATCCTGGTACCCACTTTCACAAGGCATAAAAAAAATATTTTGATGAAAACTAACATATTAAGGTCAGTACAACTTCCATGCATATTGGTGTGGAAATTAACATATATGAAATCGGTGTTTAAGTAAAGACTGACTATTTTAACATTTTACATCATTTAGAGAAGATACTGAAAGTATTCTATACATTACTGTAAAAATTTTCTACTTCTATCACGTTTACTATAGTATATGATATGGAATTTTATACGATAATTTATAAGATAATTTCTTAGATTAGAAAAACATATGCAGATAATTCAAAAAATAAACAAAAAAACCTGGGAAAATTTTTGGTAATTTACCTTTTTCCAACTTTTTATAATCATAAAAAATGTTAGGCACATAAAAAATAGTGATCAGATGTATAAACAAAACAATTAATCTTTATTATTTTCCATGGAAACAATCAAAATCATTGTCTCAAGTCTATCAGATCAAATATCCATACAAGTTTCAAGGTTTAAATTGACTTTTTTTTTTTTTGGCAAACCTGCATCATATTATTTATAGTATATCTTGTGACTTGTATCCAACCAAATGTGTATTTGTAGAAATAAATGTAAAGATAATTTTTTTAATTTATATTAACATCAACAGTATTAAGTCACAAAATATTAATTTTCTTTCTCACATGCATGTCATATTCACCAGAGATAAATTCCATTTAAATAAAAGCTATTTACGCAAAAAAAAAAAAAAAAAATAATTTCTATAAACTCACTCAATACTGAAAGAGAAGTATATTTCTTGTTGCAGATGTTACACCGGTACTGAGGATCTATTGAGCCCTGTAGTAATAAACAAAATAGATTAGTACATTATTGAATGTTTTTAAAAATAATTTTACAATTTCAAGGTATGAGGCATTAACCAATTTTTTTCTTAATTTAATTTCAGAAGACATGAAGTACAATTACCAAAATGTGAAATATATTCCAGCAAAAAATGTATATGACCAAAGTTAAATTATATAAAGTAATAAAAGTAAGGCTATAAAAGTATGGATAATGGTACTTTGTGAATTTCAATGACGTAGATGTGATTTCAAACAATTTGTCTGTGATTGATCAATTGATTTAAATCTAGCAACTTTCTTCAGGGAACATAAAAATGTAAAATGTCACTACCACGTTTCTTTGTTTATTTGAATTAAAGAAGTACTACCAACCTTTCATTACTTATTATATCTAATTATCTATACTATGATAGGACCCAGAATGTAAAACAATTTTGTAATTCAATAATCAGAAATATTCTCACCCTATTTAATAGTCTGATTACAGCCTTTATGTTTAAAATACACATTCATAAATAGAAAGAAACCCAAATGTGATAATGAGAAAAGAAAGATTTGATTTGAATCAAAGTTAACAAACAAACCAGTCTTTTTATCTTTCATCACATTTGGATTCCTTTCAATTTACAAATGAATATTATTAACATCAAGGACTTGTAATCTGCTTACAGACTTGGTGTTTCAAATAGTCATTTCTAAATTGAAAGAAACCAAAATATAATAAAAGTTAAAAGAAATTAGGTTTGTTTGAAATGTTCTTCAGTTAACTTTAAGAGCATTTCTTTCTTTCTGCAATATTCTTGGAATTTTGTTATAAATTTATGCTAAGATACTGACTAAAATTAATGAATCGCAACCTATTCACTTCTTTATAACAAAGATAATGATTTCATTTTATATTAAATGTAATGTGTAAATATGCTATGAAAAAAAACATTTATCTTATTAATATTTCCACCTAATTTCTACAAATATAAATTCAAATTACCTTTAAATGAACATTTTTCATTTCATTTTCATCACTGAAGACAATGACTTGAGTTTTAAGAGGAGAAGACTTCATTTCAGAAATTGGTTATTTGACTGTTAACAAATGCAAAAAAGTTCACCTTCAGTAATTCAATGGAGAAAAACTTTAATTACAACACCCAGAATATATAAAAGGTGTTACTTAAATTGTAGGCATAAATACTAAGGAGCAAAAAATAAAACAATTAATGATTTCAAATAATAAATAAGCAAAAAAATTTGATTTAAATCTAGCAACTTTCTTCAGGAAAGTAAAAATGGGATGACATCACTACCGTGTTTCTTCATTTATTTGAATTAGTGAAGTAGCAACCTATATCATAATAAATGTTGACTAATAAAAAAAAGTTCACCTTCAGTAATTCAATGGAGTGAACTTTGATTACAACATCAATATGTATCAAAGGTGCTACTTATATTATTGTAGACAACTACAAAGGAACAAAAAATCTAACCTATTAATGATTTCAAATAATTAGGCAAAAAAAATTTTTTATATTTTAGAATTCAAAAAATTCTACTAATAATTAAGGGATAGTTAGCATATACAGTAAAATATTAAAATTACAAAAAAAATAAGAAGCTTCATTTATCATATACCCACCAACCAACAACAAACTTTAACATGGAGCAAATTTGATTTTTTTAACTGTTCTTCCAATTTCAAATAACTTGAAAAGTAATGGATACTAAAACATGTTTTGAACAGTAATAATTGGACTAAAAGACTATTCTATTGTGATAATCAAGTTACACTCTATTAAATACTTATTTTCAATTGTGTGTATGTCCTTCAAAAGTTATATTTTAATCTTTTTATTTTAAATGTTCAATTTTAAGAAATGTATATAGGAAATATATATATAAATTTAAGCAAATTTTATTACTGAAGTTTGTTTCACTGAATGGTAATAAATTATCATTGGAAATGATGAAGAGTAGTGTCCCACATAGTTCAATGTTTGGGACTACTACTGTTCCTCATATATATGATTTAAAACATAGACTTAAATGTAGGGTTTCTAAGTTTACTGATACCAAGTGGCTATCTCTGTAAAGAATAATGATGAATGCATTATGCTTCAATGTGCTCTTGATAGACCTCTTGGATGGGCAGATAAGTGGCCTATTTAATTTTAATAGTATAAAGTATAAGGTTCTTCATAAAGGTTACTCAAAATAAAGATTTAGCTATAAACTGAAAGGAGATTGGCTCAACTATGTGATCAATAAAAAGATATGGGTTTAATTGTTAGAAGTAATCTGAAAGCGTTAAATCAGTTTTTGGAAATAATGAAAAGAACTAATAAGATATGTATAATAAATCAATAATTACCTAGTATTGGAGTAATATGTACATGTATGGACCCTTTATTAAGAAAAAGATATGTTGGAAAGGATGCAATGTAGTACAATAAGGACCATTTCTGGTTTTGAGAGTATGAGTTGGGTAATTTTTAGAGGGGATATGATACATGATTTTAAAATATTTACCTCTCAATGATATCAAGATCAATAAATTCTTTATACTAGACTATGAAAGGGAAACCCAAGAGTCATGATAAAGTAAAAAGAAGATATCTTGTGTATAAAATTATTCTTTCAGCACTACCAGAGTTGTTAATTTTAAAAATGGTTAATTATTATATATATATATATATATATATATATATATATATATATATATATATATATATATATATATATATATATATATATATATATATATATATATATATATATATGGTTTAGGTTAAGAAGCTTTCTGACCTTATATATCGATATTTTGTAATTTTGGTTTTAATCGATATTTTAAAATTTTGTAATCTTAGTTGAACTTTCCCTTACATTGAGATAGGTCATTTATTTTAAGATGAATATTCAAGACATAAGTTTAATTTGTTCTAGAGATTGGTGTCTTCTTGCGTTTTGCAACATTTTAGTTCTTAGTGAAAAACAATGTGATAAGTGTAAAGTAAAATGTCAAATATCAAAAATAAATGGTAAAATTTTTTTTTTACTGCAGCAAAAAACATTGTGGTTTTAAAAGTAGTTTCTCCCAAAAACTATTGGTTTTCAGATATTCATTTATCTTACGAAGATGCAATATATATTATTTTTTTTTTATATACAAAATTTAACAGTAAAACAGGTGTCAAATTGTGTTAGTGTTAGCAAAACTACAGTGATTGACTGGTTCAACTTTTGCCGAGAAGTTTGTATTTTCGAATGTCTCACAGTTTCAACCAAGATCGGGGAAAGGGTAAAGTTGTGGAAAATGAACAATTTACTGCTTTTCTTGAAGCAATTGCCAAGCAATTTCCATAACATGTAAGCTATATATATATATATATATATATATATATATATATATATATATATATATATATATATATATATATATATATATATATATATAATGTTGTATGTGTGGTGTAATACGGCAGTAGGCCTGTATCTAATTGCAACGTTCTTGTATAGGTTAGGCCTGTATTTTACGGCAACTTCGGTAGTTCAGGTTATGATAAGTCGAACTAAGTACGCTAGAAAACTAAATAATAATAATTATAAAAATATTTAGAATAATAGGCATACATGAAATGAAAACTAAATAATAATAATAACAAATATCAAAAAATTTGAGATTGGCATATCGGTTTCGATATATCAGAGAGGCAACAATTTACCTTAAAAATAAATGAGGACAGACATTCATAAGACAATATCTCTTCAAAGTCGGATGATATCTTGTAAGACTGTTGCACATGTAAGCCTTTTTCCTTTAAAATTTTGAGGTAATAGTTTAGTTCATCACATCATCTTTGTATTTTCATTATATTGAAAATATAAAGACAAAATATGAAATGCATGAAAAACACCATATTTAAATACAGAAAAGTAAAAATCACCACCACTCACCAGTCTATTGGTACTGAATATATATTGAAAATGTAAAGACTATGTTAAAATGAATGAAAAAATATTTTTAAAAGTGGAAAAGTATCACCACCACATATACTTTTATTAATATTTAGTACCTGCGGGCACGAATTATAGGTTCTAAGATGTGGGTAAAGCAGTCCTCAATTTTCTACTTTTATAATTGAAAGTTAAAGAATTCAGTTAGAGCTCTATATAGTCAACACAAAATAAACTACAGTTAGGTCTACCAGAATGTGTTAAAGACGGAAGCCTAAATACATCTTAGATACAACTTAATATTTTGATGAAACTTGCGTCTTCAAAATCTAAAACTAACAGATAATGCGAAGAAAAGTATACGTCAAATGCCCAAATAGTCAGAGATGAAGATTATCACAGAATTAATAAATATCTAATCTCTTAAACTTCATCTTCCTTATTTCTTATTTGGTTCCTTTTTCGTGCCATCCTTATTTCGTTTACAACGATCATAGTCATAACAAAACAAACTGTCGTTTTGCCCATGTTGCTGACTAGAGTTTACTTAGAAAACCACCAAAATGTTCCAATATTTTACTACCATGTTCAGTACTGTTCCCGTATTCTGTTTTTCATTCCTGTTAGAAACGAAAGCTTACCCAGTCATTATTTTAAAAAGGAACCTTTTCTCAACCCTCTAATAATTATCGTCTTATCATTTAACCTCTGTTTACTCTAACGTTTTCGAATCTGCCATTAGAAGGCAGATTTGGTAACAATTTAATTATTCAATTCTCATGTGTTCGGTAAAAAACGCTTTACTGGTGTTTTTATATAACTACTATCTAAATTTTGGTCTTCTTTTTTTTGGCAGTTAGGTAAAACGTTTTCTGTGGGGCTAGAAAGTTTCCAATAAAGATTGGAACAAAGCTCTGATGTCAAAACTTTCCTCTTTCTGTATCTTTCCTTCCGTCTTTAACTTTCTCTTTGGATATCCTTTCCGGTCGCTCCGTAGCAATTGCTGTGAATGGTTAGCATTTTAAATCTATCAATAGTGGTGTTCTTAAGGGTTGTGTTCTACCCTAACTCTTTCTCTTCTTTAATTAATGATTTTAATATTACTTCATCACCTATTTCTATGTTCCTCTCTAATGCAGACGATTCTACTCTTTATTCATCCTTTAATTTTGAAAGTCGTCCTTATTTGCATAAAATAAAATAATTAATGCTGAGAGGGTACGCATAGAGCAACTGACCTCTGATTTTATGGAGAAAAGAAAACATGGTTTTTCCAATGTCTCAAAGACTGTTTCTTCTTCATTCTACTTAACATAATCTTTCATGCAATTGAAAACGCACAATTAGAAGTGCTCTTGATGTTTCTTTTTCGCATGACCTCTCTTGAAGGATCATATTTTTCCTATATTTGAATAAAAATGTAAGAGATTAGGTGTTCTAAGGAGGCTTTAAAATTTCTTTATACCACCCTAGTTGCTTGTACCTTTTATGTGTGTCGTTCGCCCTTTAATGGAGTATGCTAGACATATGGGCTGGTTCTACTCATGAAGTTCCTCTTTAAACGTGTAGATTCTAGTGTTTACCGCTTTATCAAATCTACTACTCTCTCTCTCTCTCTCTCTCTCTCTCTCTCTCTCTCTCTCTCTCTCTCTCTCTCTCTCTCTCTCTCTCTCTCTCTCTCTCTCTCTCTCTCTCTCTCTCTCTCTCTCTCTACACCATATTTCTTTATTGCCAAGCTATTTCATCACTTTCATTATACTTTCCTTTTTATACAATGAACACTTTCTTTTTAACTCTCTAGTCACATATCACCTCCTCTGAGAAGAACTTTTGCGACATGTCTTTGAATACAGTCTCATCCGTTATCGGTTCACATCCCTGACCCCAAAAACAATTTTGTCTGTTTTCACTCGTACACCATTAGCAAAGTCTATACTATTCTTCCCCCCTCAGTTTTCCCCATTTTACTTTGATTAAATAATATCTAAGTAAAATTAAATTACATATAAGAGTTGAAAAATAGTTTCGAAATATATATATATATATATATATATATATATATATATATATATATATATATATATATATATATATATATATATATATATATATATATATATATATATA
>SEYY01001951.1:0-2500 GCA_009176605.1 Armadillidium nasatum | reverse complement strand
TATATATATATATATAATATATACATTGCTATGATATATATATAATATGTATAGAAAGAGAGAGAGATATATAGATAGATTAGATAGATAGATAGATAGAGATAGAGAGATAGAAGAGAGAGAGAGGAGAGAGAGAGAACAGTAGAGAGAGAGAGAGGAGAGAGAGAGAGAGAGAGAGAGAGAAGAGAGAGAGAGAATTACACCGTAAATGATTATACAAAGTGCTATTTTTATCTACGAACCAGACAATGAAACGTTTGAATCACCCTGTATAAATAGCAACATAATGTTTTTGCGTGTGAGAGACCGAAGACTGAAAAGGTGTACGAAAATAATTTCAAGGCTGCATGCGGCTAAAAAGGATAAAGGTTTAAAAACAGGATCTGCAAGAAAAAAAAAAGGCAATTTTATAATGACTAAAGATGTCAGTCGTAGTTTGTCTCCCGTGAAGTATAAATGCACTGTTACGAAGTAAGCAGTAAAAAAAAGGAAGAAAAAAAATGTGTGAATAGCTTGTTTTAATTTTTATTTATTTTTTTTTTATTTATTTATTTAATCTGTGTTGTAAAAAGACAAGTGGAATATATATTGAATTCCAATTTTCTTTTATTGTTTTGAACTTTTTTGTGACTCATTGAAACATTACTGAAAATATTTTGCTTTTGTTTATGAATTTTACTTTAAAATGACTTTTACCATTTTAATAAATTACTCTGTTACACGCAGCACACACATCCTTTAACACACCAAAACCAAACCCTTCCCTTCCCCTCCCATATATATATATATATATATATATATATATATATATATATATATATATATAATATATATATAATAATAATATAATATATTTATATATAATATATGTGGGTGTACGCTTACAGTTCCTATTTAACTATGTGGACATATTTTTATTAAAATCAATGGAGAACGTTGTGGTGTCCACAGTGGCTGTTTCAATCTATAAATTCGATATAAAATCCTTTTTATTGCTGTGTCTAGAAATAATCATTACCTTCTCCCCCCCACCCAACCTCTATCCCACCTCACCCTTTCAATTGTTTGCGTGTTTAGAGATAATCGTTATATCCTCTCTCTCTCTCTCTCTCTCTCTCTCTCTCTCTCTCTCTCTCTCTCTCTCTCTTCTATCTGTCTTCTATCTACCTCTTGATAATTTATTTTTTATGTATTTATTGTACTTTTTACCTGTTATTATTATGTCTACTATCTATCTATCTATCTATCTATCTATCTATCAAATTTTCTATCTACCTATCTATCTATCAATCTATTTACTAACTTTTCCATACATCTATCTACTAACTTTTCTATCTATCTATCTATCTTTCATTCTGCAGTGTAATTTATTTAAAATTTCCGCTTTGATACCATTTTTCTTTATTACTTTTTTTTCCTAATTTCCTTTTCCTGCCTTTCTTTCTGAGAGAGTTTAGAGTAATGACGTTATTTTTAGACTTTTGTTTGTTTTTTTATTATTATTATTTTTAGCCCCTTTTTTTCGGTCTCATTTGCTTCACCCCAAAGGGTTTCCTTCTTCTTCTTCTTTAACCTTCCCTGACATTGGTAAGCAATTACCGCTTTGACTTCGCGTCTTCAACCAAGGAATTTTGGCCTCAAAAATCACATTCAGTTTCTTCCTTCTATATATATATATATATATTATATATATAATATATATATATATATATATATATATATATATATATATATATATATATATATATATATATATATATATATATATATATATATATATATATATATATATATATATAATATATATATATATATATATATATATATATATATATATATATATATATATATATATATATATATATATAATATATAATATATATATATATATATGTATATATATATATATATATTATATATATATATATATATATATATATATATATATATATATATATATATATATATATATATATATATATATATATATATATATGTATATTATATATATATATAATATATATATTATATTATATATACATATTACTATATTCGCGAATACGAATACGAATACGAATTTTTTTATTAAAAAATTCGCGAATACGAATATTATGAATAACATTATTCTTATTGTCTTTAGCATAAATATTAGTTGTCATTAAGTTAACTATCCTATATTGCACAAACAATATTTCTTATAAGAGTTTGGTCGTAGAATTAACTACGTTTCCAGAATGCGGGACGTGAACCAACCTCTTTCCCCAAGCACCGCCCTTTTCAAAGGAGTTTTTAAAACTACAATATTCAAATCCTAAAATTGTTAAATTTTATTTGAGGAACCATAACTTTTCTGCTCGTTTCGCTGCGAGCCTTGAGCGATTTTCGTCAAAAATAATAATATAAAATATTCGTTTTGTATTCGGATAAAAATTTCAAATACGAATACGAATAATAAAAATATGCGAATATTCTCGTATACGCGAGTACGAATATGAATATT
>SEYY01001950.1:42500-47872 GCA_009176605.1 Armadillidium nasatum | reverse complement strand
TATGTGAAAATATATATAATGGTATTTTTATTTCATAATCTATTATTCTTTTTTATTTTAAATATTTCACCTTAATTTTTTCCTTTCTCTTTGTATTTTTTTTTTTTTGTCTATCCCTCTTCCTTCTCTATTTTCTTTTTCCTTCGCAGCGTTTTCTGTCTTTTCTTCTGAGTTTCCTTTGTTCATTATCTGCCTTTCTTTTTATTCTTCGTTCTGTTTCCATTTTGCTTATTTTGCGTTTCCTCTACTTTACTTAGACTTTTCTCTTTTTTATCCGCGTTTCCCGTATTTATTCTGTGCTTAATTTTTCTTTCTCAGTTTCCTCATCCTCTTTTATTCTGCTTATTTTTTCCTTCTTTGCATTTCTTATTCTTTTTTATTAGTATTTGCACTTCTTTATACTATTCTTCCTTTCTTTTAATTTGCATTTTTTTGACTTTGTTCAGCCTTTAATTTAATTTAATTTAATTTGCATTTCTTCTCTTACGATTCGTCACACTCATTTAATTTTATTTTGTCTTTTTTGCGTTTCTTCTTTCTTATTCTTCCTTTCCTAATCAGTATTCTACGTTTCTTCTTTTTTAAGTGTTTTCCTCTTCATTCTTCATTTCCTTTCCTTTATTCTGCAATTCCATTCCTGTATTCCTGAATTTTGCGTTTCCTCTTCATCATTCTTCATTTCCTTTCCTTTATTCTGCAATTCCTTTCCTTTATTCTGAGATTACTCTATTTTTATTCTGTTCCAATTCCTTTCCTTTATTCTGCGTTTCATCTCTCTTATTTCTTTCACTTTTCCTTCAAATTTTCTCTTTTAAATTCATTTTGTATCTCTTCGCCTTAAATAGATCTTCTTAAAAAGAAAACTCATTCATGTTCAAATAATAAATTTAGGCTTTCAGTAGATATTGAAATATATTAATATTATTATTATTATTATTATTATTATTATTATTATTAGTATCATATATAAAACTATAATTAATAATTATGTCTATAAAATTATATCATTTCATTAAATTAGATAACTATAATTCTATAATTAGCTATTACATTTCAACTATATTAAAAACTCCCCACGCGAATATACAAGATGGCCAAAACAAAAAGCACGTCTAAAAATAAAAAATGATATCTGAGCATCCCAACCACAATACAAACTCGTGGCTGAATCTTTTATTAGCTCACTTATTCAATGCTTCAATCCTATAGGTGTTTTCCCCTCTACCTTAAAATCTCCCGCTGACTCATATTAAGAAAGAGATCCCTAACTCCTAAAACCAGCCAATCCATTACCACAGATAGCAAAAATTTTGAAAATATATTGAACAGCTGACTGAAATCCCTCAAATTCATTACTTAGTGATTTCCAGTTCGGCTTCAGAAAAGTGCGTTCAACATCGACGCCTTATCTGTTGAGAAAACTTTATAAAAAATTTAGAAAAAAAGACTCCTCCGTCCTTCTGCTATTAGACTTCACCAAAGCGTTTGACACAATAGACCAATATCTATTAACCAAATTAAATAACTGGGTTTCGAAAGCTTAATATAGTGGTTTGAAACTTACCTCAAATAGACAAATAGAATAGTATAGGTGATATCTCTCAACATACAACAAATTAATCTGGTGTCACAAAGTCCATTTTGCTCCGCTTATATTTCAAATATAAAACACTTAATAAAGTCAACACAATTCCTTTCTGTCCATTCGACAGAGAAATATCAATACGATCAATGACAAGAACCCCGAAACACTATCCGAAAAATTAAAGATCTTAACAAAATTCACGAGATGGGTCGACTCAATGAAACTATCATTGTAAAAAATCAAAAAACCTCTTACATTACAATAAGCAACAAAAAATAGGAAAAACTTAAAAAAAACTAAAGATGTTAAACTAACCCGAACAAATACCGCAAAAATCCGGGAGTCATATAGATGAAAACAACATTTAAAGAACACATAAACACATTAGTAAAAAACGCAAAATATGTACATCCTTGTTAAATTAAAAATCCATTCCACTTATGTTCTACGCAAAATATATATTGCACACGTTCATCCCCACATATTACTGTCTCTCTGTATATGGAACAACACCCAAATCAAGCACACTACAAATCATAACAATGCAAAACGAATCTTAAGACTTCTCAGCGGCAGTAAGACTTTTATAGTCATACACCACCTTATTCAAAAAACTTAACATATTGCAATTTGAACATCTTCTAAACCTCTCCCTCCTAAAGGAAATCCACAAAGTAATAAATATAACACATGCGAATTCCTAAAACAAACCACCAAAACAATCAAATTGAAAGAGGAATAACCTTAAGGAACAACAATAACCTAAAACACCTTTGTACAGGCTCACTAAAGCACGACAAGCAGTAAGCTATACCTCCACACTCTGTTTAACAATCTCCCAGATGACATAAAAAATGAAAGATCAATAAAATCATATGCGCGCAAAATTAAAAAATGTACATAATCGTATTGATCCATTATTATTATTGTTTAAATTAATTACATATTTATTATTTATTAATTATATTATTATTATTATTATTAATTATTATTATTAGTATTATTAGTATCATCATTAGTATTATTATTATTTTATTATTATTATTATTATTATTATTATTATTATTATTATTATTATTATTATTTATTACTTATTATTATTATTTATTATTATTTTTTATTATTATTATTATTATTATTATTATTATTATTTTATTATTATTATTATTATTATTATATTATGGTTATTGCTTTTTTTTTACATTACCTGGTATTATATTAACCATTATATTTTTATTTTTATTATTCTATTCTTAATATTATTAAATAAAAATCTATAGCATTCAAAATATTAATTCCATTACTGAAATCATCAATACGATCATTTTATTTCTTGTAAAATCGTGCTGCAATTGTTTTATATTCTTCTGTCGTTATTATTATTATTGAAAATTTTATTGAAAATATTATATTACAAATTATTTTATTACTACTACTATTATCACAAATATTATTACCACTATTATTATCACTGTTGTATAACATACATGATTATCAATATAGTTACCATTATTATTATGATCTTTATTATTTTATTATTATTATTTATTTATTATTATTTTATTATTATTATTATTATATTATTATTATTATTATATTATTATTATTATTATTATTATCATTATTCATTATCATCATTATTAGTATTATTTATTATTATTACAATACTTGAAAAAATATCATCATTATTATTATTACTAGAATTTTTGTAGCAAACTTCATAATTAACAACTTTGTTATTGTTGCTTGCATGACAATTTTTTGTTACTCTAGAAGTAACCTATCCTAACTTGTAATTATTAAATCTAGATGTACTAAACTTTGGGGCTCAAAGGAACCAGTGTTTTCCACTAGCAGCCCCTTTCAGAGACTGGATTTTGTTTTGTTATTATTATTATTATTATTACCATGTTTATTATTGTATTTAACAGTATAGGACTTTTTGTATGTAATAGTCAAACTTTTAAATGTACTTTTCTGAATAAACTGTTCGAATTGAAAATTGAATTGAATTATTATTATTAATTATATTTTTCTTATTTATGTTTCATTATTAATTTTTTTTAAACTATTTTTCCCAATTTTTATTATTATTATTATTATTATTATTATTATTATTATTATTATTATTATTATTATTATTATTATATTATCTATTATCAATATTATTATTATTGATCAAGATTTCTAGAAATTAAAACTAAGCATAACAAGAGAAGTTGGTGATGAAATATTTTCTAATTTTTTTTATTTATTATAAATTTATTAATATAAAATTAATAGACCATCTATTATTCGTCACTGAATATATATATTCATAAAATTAAATTTTTCGTAATTTTAAATTTATTGAATCGGAATAAAATCTTAAAACATTATTCAGTAATTTATTATAACGAGAATAAAAATTCATTTTATTATTCATTTTAAATAATATTAAATTGAATTTTATATACTTTAGTTTTAAAAAATATTAAAATGCATAAAATTGATTTTAATATTATTTATAATTCAGTTATTATAAATAAATTATTCTTCTTTTAATGTCATCTCTTGGGGAAAGAGGTAAGACAATTCCTGATTTGCAAAAGAGGTGAAATAAATTAACTGTCGAAATTTCCTGATTCACCGCAATTAAATGCATGGAAGTCAAAACAAAATAAGAAAATTTATATAATCTAATTTTATTATTGTTATTGTTAATAATAGTTGCTCGCGAGTAGGAAGCAAAATGCGTATAAATATAGTAATAGGAAATGTGATCTAGACTACCACTGAAGTATATATATATTATATTTATATATATATATATATATATATATTATAATATATATATATATATATATATATATATATATAATATATTATATATATATATGCATAATAGTTTAAGGGACTATAATTTGAAGAAAATATGAAGGAAATGAATTAATAATTTCAACTCAGTCAGGAGGTAAGATAAAGGGATATAAAATAAACAAAGGATTGGAATTTGAGAAAAAGCATAATATGGTATGTTGAGTTTATCCTTGGAAAGATACGAAATGCAGAATAAGACAATTTCACAGGAATGAGAAAATGAGTGAATATATTTTCTTTGGATTTTAGGTAGTCGAAGAATTTGGTTTAGTCTGATGAATTTGAATATAAAAGTACAAAATAAAAGAATTTAGTGGATTAGCAAGAGAACTTGTGCCACAATGCTAAAAATTTAAAACCATTAGGTCAGAGACTCTAGAGAAAAAATCTGTCAATGAGTTCATAAATACAACAACTGTCTTTGACTAAAGATTGAAGATAGAAAGAGTATTAAAAAACAGAGTAAAGAAAGATATCAGAAATCTCAAACACCTATGTTTCAATTAACATTACAAAGTGGAAATTTGAAAAAAGATGGAGAATGTGGGAAATTGATAAATAAAGAAGACCATGTATCAGAACAAGCAAGCAATTCCACCGATGCACTAACTCCACCGCCAGAGGGTGCCAACTCCCAAGAGGTGATGAACTGAGGGACATATTTAGGGATATTATGGCAGTTTCTCTTGCTCTCTCTTAGACCTTGCATTTCGCACCAGTGTGTAAATGTTTTTTAAAAAGTTAGTGCATTGAGTAAGAATATATATAATAATATATATATATATATATATATATATATATATATATATATTATATATTTTATATATATATTAAATATAAATATATATATATATATTATATATATACATGAGTGTGTATGTATGTTGTGTTATTGCGTGTATGCGTGTATGCGTGTGTGCGTGTGTGA
>SEYY01001950.1:35000-40000 GCA_009176605.1 Armadillidium nasatum | reverse complement strand
TAATGATTAAAATTTCGAGAAATTGAAACTAAGCATAATAAAACAAGGTTACTGATAAAATATTTTGTAATTTTTTATACCTTATTATAAATTTATTAAGTATAAAATTTATTATTCCTCACTGAATAATAATATTCGGAATATCAAATTTGCTGCAATTTTAAATTTATTGTATCGGAATAAAATTTTAATACGTTATTTAGTAATTTATTATATCGAGTTTAAAATTCATTTTAATATTGTTTGTAATTCCGTTATCATAAATAAATTATTCTTTTTTTAATGTGAGCTCTTGGGGGGGGGGCGGGAAGAGGAAAGACACCTCCAGTTTTCAAAACAAGGAGAAGAAATTAAAAGCCGACATTGCCCTATTTATGGCAATAAAATGCATGCAAGTCGAAACAAGATTGGAAAATTTATGTACTTTAATTTTATTATTATTCTTAATAATATTTGCTTTTGTGTAGGAAGTAAAAATGTAATAATTGGAATTGTGTTCTAGAATATACACCACTGAGGTGGATGTAACACTGAGCATAATAGTTTGGTCTATGATAAGAGAAGTAGACAAAGACAGGATGAGAATTTAAAGAAAATATAAATGAAAAATTTGACTAAAATTTGAAGAAAGAAATTATAAAAATCCAGTTTTGTCAGGAGAGAAAACTGTGGAAAAGAAAAAGGACTAAGTATTGGAAGTTGTGAAAAGACTTTGTTCGTTATGTTGAGCATATCACCGGAAACACCTGGAATACGGGTTTGGAGTTGTATCAGGACTGTTTTACAGGAATGAGAAAAAGTGAACGAATTCTACTTTGGATTTTAAGTAGTCGAAGGATTTGATTTAGTCTGATGAATTTGATTATAAAATTACAAAATAAAAGAATTTAGTAGATTAGTAAGGGAACTTGAGCCACAATCTTGAAAATATAAAACCATTAGGTCAGAGACTCTAAAGGAAAAAGCGTCAATGGCTCATAAATGTAACAACTGTCTTTGACTAAAGCTTGAAGATAGAAAGAGTATTAAGGAACAGAGAAAAGATTGATATCAGAAATCTCAAACGCCTATGTTTCAATTAACATTACAAAGTGGAAATTTGAAAAAAGATAGAGAATTCGAGAAATTGATAAATAAAGACCATGTATAAGAACAAGCAAGCAATTCCACGGAAGCGCTAACTCTACCGCCAGAGGGAGCCAACTCCGAAGAGGTGATAAACTGAGGGACAGATTTAGGGATATTATGGCAGTTTCTCTTGCTCTCTCTTAGACCTTGCATTTCGGACCAGTTTGTAAGTGTTTTTTTAAAGTTATTGCATTGAGTAAGTATATATATATATATATATATATATATATATATATATATATATATATATATATATATATATATATATATATATATATATATATATATATATATATATATATATATATATATATATATATATATATATATATATATATATATATATATATATATATATATATATATATATATATATATATATATATATATATATATATATATATATATATATATATATATATATATATATATATATGAGTGTGTGTATTTTTTCTTTACAGTTCACCACCACTCACGGGAAGAGCCCTTTTCAAGGAGGAGGCACACATCGTACAAAGAAAGAAGAGGAAGAAAACCCACACAAACCCGAACCTAACGTACAACCCTCAAGTGGGCGCAGACGGAAGTTTTGAAGAGAGGAAGATGAAATAAAGGAGAAAAAATAGATGATGGTAGAGAGTTCCACAGAACAGATGTGGCTGGAAAGAAGGAGGCACCACAACTGTCAAGCCTATGGTTTCAGACATCCACACAAAATTCGTGCGAAAGCAAGGCACTCCTTGTGCAACGAGGGTTACGCAATGATGAAGGAATGCGAGAGGCCAATTCCCTAGATCACTTGCCATCGTAGTTCCTATAAAAATGAGATTGTGTGCCAACGTAACGCAGCAGAAAAAGAGGATCAAGAGAGTTTGAAAGTACTAGACAGTTTATGAATCTTTTAGCTTTAGACTCAACCCTATCCAGAAAAGTGGTGGAACCAAAGCCTCCCCAAATGTGAGAACAGCACTATTAAAAATAAAATTATTGAAATAATATCAGATTCAAACAAAAGTGGGAAATAAATACTGATATAGAAATGAAATAACAAATAAATTGAGATAAATTGATGTTGACGTAAGAGGAACATTCGTAGTTTTTTTTGCCATTTTTCTGATTAGAGTTAAAAGGGAAAAAATCAATGGAGAGACAAAATTCATTAGATAACAAATTTCTCTAAGTCTTAATGATTATATATATATATATATATATATATATATATATATATATATATATATATATATATATATATATATATATATATATATATATATATATATATATATATATATATATATATATATGTATGTCAGAGTCTGGAAGTTGGGGCCTTGGAGCTTCAAGGTTCAGGGCCGAGTTGAAACCAAGCCCAGGTTAGAGCCGAACTCGTTGCTAGTGTTGAAGCCTTAGCAAAACCCGACAACATTCTGCAACTATATTCGTTTTATAGGTACTTTAAATAGACAGAACCGTACAAATGAAAAAAAAAAAAAACTGGAGGTCATTCTGTAGATAACGATGAGAACCAGTTTGTAGCATATTCCTGTTGTCAATATATATATATATATATATATATAATATATATATATATATATATGGTGTGTGACAAATGCAAATTCTTATTATAATTCAATTTTGCATGATTTGATAATTTGATTGTTGAATTGCATGTTTAGACTTTCACCTTTCCAATTTTTTTCTACTTATAAATTTTAAATTGATTTTTTTATTTATTTGAAAAGAATGTTCGAAAAAAGTTTTAATATTCAGGAATGAAAACGTTAAGATATAAATTACTTAAAAAAAAAATAAATAAAAATAATAATAATAATAATAATAATAATAATAATAATAAATAATAATAATAATAAAAATGGTAATATTATGTATATATATATATATATATATATATATATATATATATGTATATATATATATATATATATATATATATATATATATATATATATATATATATATATATATATATATATATATATATATATATATATATATATATATATATATATATATATATATATATATATATATATATATATATATATATATATATATATATATATAATATATATATATATATATATATATATATATATATATATATATATATATATATATATATATATATATATATATATATATATATATATATATATATATATATATATATATATATATATATATATATATATATATATATATATATATATATATATATATATATATATATATATATATATATATATATATATATATATATATATATATATATATATATATATATATATATATATATATATATATATATATATATATATATATATATATATACATACACACACTATATATATATATATATATATATATATATATATATATATATATATATATATATATATATATATATATATATATATATATATATATATATATATAAAATCTACGTATCATTCGAGTAAAATTGGAAAACCCAAAATTGCACATTGAATTAAAAATTTAATTTCTTTACTTACACTCTATTATGACAATATATTTTTTAATTTGAGCAAACGAGCTCATAACATAAAAAGTGGATAAAATTTTCAACCTATTTTACCTATATATATATATATATATATATATATATATATATATATATATATATATATATATATATATATATATATATATATATATATATATATATATATATATATATATATATATATATATATATATATATATATATATATATATATATATATATATATATATATATATATATATATATATATATATATATATATATATATATATATATATATATATATATATATATATATATATATATATATATATATATATATATATATATATATATATATATATATATATATATATATATATATATATATATATATATATATATATATATATATATATATATATATATATATATATATATATATATATATATATATATATATATATATATATATATATATATATATATATATATATATATATATATATATATATATATATATTCACACAAGGTGTAAAGTAGATATAATTTTGGACAATTTTCTGAGTTAAAAGAAAATTTAAAGTGAACAATTTTGAGTTTGTTTACCTTTAATCATAAAATCAAATATATTAATAATTATAATAATTCGTCATTTTTCGTCTGCGCCTTCAGTGTTGCAAAATATTTTTTAAATGCAATTATATTTTCCTTTTCTTTTCTGTATAGTTAATCACAATGCCATGCAAACATATCACAATGTAACAATAATACCGATAGCACAACGCATCTTACGTTTGGCAAGCTCAAATCTGTTCTCGCTGTTTGGGATACTTATCGTACTGTTGATAAAATTGTTTTGAAATTTTGCGATATATTTATTAATGATAAAGTACTTTAACAGTTATTAAACTGTTATTAAAATTTTCTTCTTAAATGTTATAAAAACAGCTATTTTTTATTCCTAAACGATCTTTGTTTGCACAGAGAAATTTGTCTACACATTCGTAAGACTGTCCAGGCAAGAATCTTTGATAATGGAAGATTTATCTTTTGTTTGTTAGATTATTTTCTGCTGATGTGACACAAACTTTATGATTCAAAAGTTGCTCGACAAAGTACAGCTTTCAGGAAGAGAATTGGCCAAAAGGAAAACGTCTAATTGTATTAGAGGGAAAGTAAAAAAACTTTTTACTATATGTGTATTTTTAAATTCTGAAAATAAGAATAGTTTTTGTAAAAATGACATAAAAATAAATAAATAAATAAAATGAAATATTCAATATTAATATGCAGAAGAAATATAACTTAGCAGTAAGGGAGAATTTGAAATGAAGAAATCAAATAT
>SEYY01001950.1:22500-30000 GCA_009176605.1 Armadillidium nasatum | reverse complement strand
ACAATAAACGACAATGTTTCATTTAAGTTTTTACCTCGAAAAAGTCTGTTTTCGTATCACGTTCTTACATTGCATTTGTCATTTTTGTACATATTTTCAAAGCTTTTCTTAATATTCCTCCCACCTTCTATTCCCTCTTCATTCTCTCTCTTGGTACCGAATCAAATGCTTTATTCAAGTCTCTCTCTCTCTCTCTCTCTCTCTCTCTATATATATATATATATATATATATATATATATATATATATATATATATATATATATATATATATATATATATATATATATATTTATATGAGTTCTTATTGTATTCCCTTATATTCTCAGGGTGATAGAAGATCAGTATCTTTTTATTTTTTCAGTTTACATAATACATCTCCCCAAGTGAAGAGTTCAAGAACCATCCTCAGTCATTTTTTTTAGTATTCTTTCGTAAGCCTTTGCCAGGTGAGGTGATCAATTAATGAAATTCTTTTGTAATTTTTACGTTCTCCCATATCTCCCTTGCTTTTGGATATTAGTGGTCCAACAGACTTTTCCCATGGGACTCTACTTTCCTCCCAATACTTATTAAAATTTTTAAGACTGTATCCTTCATCTTGTTTCCTGCTTTCTTTATTAATTCTATAAGAATCTTGTCCTATTCTGGTGTTTTACTTTTTCTTATCTTCTTCAGCACTTCTTCAAATTCCTTCTTCTCCATCTCATCTACTTTCTCTTTCTCTCCAATCTCCTTCTCTTCTTCATCTTTTTGTTCCACCACATTTAGCAGTTCATTAAAATATTTTATCCATCTCCTACATAACTCTTTTGTAGTTATTAGGATTTCTCTTTGTTTATCTTTAATATTGAATATTTTTCATTGGATCCTCTGTATCTTTTGCCAATTTAAATATCTCTTCTCTTTACTTTCTCATCTCACACCTTTTGTTATTTCCTCTGCCCTTTTCCTAGCTACTTCCTTCTTTGTTTTTCTCTACATATATGGTTCTTGATTGTGCAGTTCTATTTTTTCAGCCATTGTCTTATCATTATTCTTTTCTGTATTTTCACTTTTCTAACTTATTTACTCCACCACAACGTTTGTCTTTTTCTTGTTCTTACATCTATCTAGTGCCCAACGGCTCTTCCTCAGCTTTTTCCACATATTTCTGCATGTTCTACAATGTTTCTGTGCCCATCATTTGCCCCATGTTTTCACTGATCTTCTTCCTATATTTCTATTTTTTATTCTGATCCCTAGTGAATCTATCACATTCCTCTCATCTCTTGTCTGCAGTTTTTCTACCAATATCCACAGATCTGTCACCAGCGGTCAGTGATACGAATCCAGGAAAACATCCAATATAATCTTCACATTATGTATCACTCTATATTTGATTTTTAAATAAAATTTCCAGTGTTGTTGTTCCATCTATATCTTGTAAGTATATGTGAATCTCTTTGCTGAATGAAGCCACTCATGATGTCCTTTCTCAAGTAGAAATCTAGCAAAATCTCACCCATTGTATTTCTAACTTCTACACATGGTCCCAACAACTTTTCCATTTCACTCCTTCTCTTTCCTACTCTTGCATTAAAGTCTCCCAACAGAAGGAAAAAATATTTCTTCTTTTTTTTTCAACCAACCTCAACCCACTTTTCCAGCATTTCCAAAAACCATCTCTTATCCTCCTCAGTGGGTACTTGATGCGATGCATAAACCTGATACAGACCTATCATATTACGTTTCATTTTAATTGCATCATTTGATTCTGAGACCACTCTTTGAGTTTTACAAGCAATTTTTTTTATCAGACAGCTGCTTTCTAGTTCTATTTTAATTTTATGGAGTTCTATTTCAATATTTTTGGTAATTGTGGGGGAAAAAAATATGATAAAATCTTTTCTTAAATTTCCGAGTATTCCTTGAATAAGGACCCCAAGTGAAGGCTCGACGGCTCGGGTAGTTTTATGCTCTTGTACTTCGTGTTTTAATTCATTGTTACTTCGTTTTATTATTTCATATTTTTACTGTCTTTGGGCGGTCTTGGGGAGGATATATATATATATATATATATATATATATATATATATATATATATATATATATATATATATATATATATATATATATATATATATATATATATATATATATATATATATATATATATATATATATATATATATATATATATATATATATATATATATATATATATATATATATATATATATATATATATATATATATATATATATATATATATATATATATATATATATATATATATATATATATATATATATATATATATATATGGGAGAAAGATAAATGGAAAGAGTGAGAGCAAGAGAGAGAGAGAGAGAGAGAGAGAGAGAGAGAGAGAGAGAGAGAGAGAGAGAGAGAGAGAGAGAGAGAGAGAGAGAGTAAGTGAGAGAGATAGTAAGTGAGAGAGAGAGTGAGTGAGAGAGAGTGAGTGAGAGAAAGAGTGAGAGAGAGAGAGAGAGAGAGAGAGAGAGAGAGAGAGAGAGAGAGAGAGAGAGAGAGAGAGAGAGAGAGAGAGAGAGAGAGAGAGAGAGAGAGAGAGATCTGGCATGTTATTGTACACAGGTATCCGTGTGTACAAATAAGGCAAAAAATTGATTTAGATTATATTCGGTAGAGTTGCTTCCAAAATGTTTACTTTGAAGTTAAATTTCAATAAAGCCTAGAAAATTGCCAATTTTATTTGAACGAAACAAAACGAAAAAAAAAAAAAAGAAAAAAAAGAAAGAAATATGTAAATAGATCGGATAAATTTAAAATGGGTCGTTCTATTATTTAAAAGGATACTTTAAAAAAAAAATGCATTTGGAATGTTGGTTGCTATGTTTTTAGGTGACCTTCCTTCTTCCCCCATCCTTCCTCTCCCACTCCTCTGATCATCCTTTTGAGTTCAAATTATTTTATATTCATTTATTTTTTTTAGAGAAATAAATTTAGAAATATTTAATAATTTTTTTTTAATTTTATAATTTTTTTTTTTTAAAAGTTTTCTTTCGTTTTTTTTAAAAATTAACTCTTTCACAATTCCGTTTTTATAATTGTAATTTGTTTGAATTTGATATTATTATTATTATTATTATTATTATTATTATTATTATTATTATTATTATTATTATTATTATTATTATTATTATTATTATTATTATTATTGCTTCATCGTTACCTTTTCTTTAATTATATTACTATTACTGAAATTAGTTGTTGAATAAATATTAAAATCCTGTTCCCGTTACTATTATTTTTATTATTACTATTGCCATTATTCGATGAATTCCTTTGAATTTTGTTACCGAAAAATGAATAAGGATTAAATCTAAAAATTCTTATCATGACTTGACATTTCTTGTTAGTATTAGGTTTGTTCTAATCATTATTTTTATTATTATTATTATTATTATTATTGGTATCTTTACCAATTTAATGTATTAACATTACTATATTTATTAATGCTCATTATATTATATGCATCATATTTGTATCTTAATGGTTATTAAAATATATTGATGAACTATTTATCAACTACACTTTGGGATTCAATGGAAACCAATGTGTATCCCCTTAGAAAGCCCTTTCAGAGTAATGGGCAGCTAACAAGTTATTAATATTGTATTTAATAGAATAGGACCTACTGAAACATTGTAAAATTGTAATTATGCTTCTGAATTAAATATAGAAATGAAATTAAAATTATTATTATTATTATTATTATTATTATTATTATTATTATTATTATTATTATTATTATATATTATTATTATTATTATTATTATTATTATTATTATTATTATTATTATTATTATTATTATTATTATTATTATTATTATTATTATTATTATTATTATTATTATTATTATTATTATTATTATTATTATTATTATTATTATTATTATTATTATTATTATTATATATTATATTATAGTATATATATATATATATATATATATATATATATATATATATATATATATATTATATATATATATATATATATATATATATATATATATATATATATATATATATATATATATATATATATATATATATATATATATATATATATATATATATATATATATATATATATATATATATATATATATATATATTACTATGCAAGAACAAAAGTTAGAAATATTTTCCTAATCAATATTTTGACAAAATAAAATAAAAAAAAAAAAAAAAAAAAAAAAAATAATAATAAAATAATAATAATAATAATAATAATAATAATAATAAATAATAATAATAATAATAATAATAATAATAATAATAATAATAATAATAAATAATAATAATAATAATAATAATAATAATAATAATAATAATAATAATAATAATAATAATAATAATAATAATAATAATAATAATAATAATAATTAAACTTTTTATTTTTTACACTTTATTAATTTTTCAGTTAAATTTTGGATACTTATAAAAAATCTTTTACCAGTTTTATTTACTATTTAATCTGAAATTGGTTTCTGGAGTGAAGATTTCTTTCTTAATTAATAATAATAATTTCAATTTTCAATTTTAATATTTTATGCAGAAGTACAATTACAAATTTTACAGTGTTTCCCTATGTTCCATTCTACTAAATACAATATTAATAATTTGTTAGCTGTACATTACTCTGAAAAAGGGGTTGCTAAGGGGATACACATTGGTTTCCCTCGAGCCCCAAAATTTAGTTGATAAATAGTTCCTCAATATATTTTAATAACCATTTGGATACAAATATTATGCATTTAAAATAACGAGCAATAATAAACATAGTAATGATAATATATAAAGTAGTAAAGATAGCAATAAAAAATAAATATTAGAACAAAGCTAATATTAACAAGGAATGTCGTCATGATAAGAAGTTTTAGAAATATTGGAAATCTTTGAGCTTTAATTCTTTTTCATTTTGCATTAACAAATTTCAAATGAACAATTCATCGAATAATGATAATAGTAATAATAAAGATAATGGTGACCGAAACAGGATTTTAATATTTATTCAGCAACTAATTTCAGTAATAGTAATATAATTGAGGAAAGATAACGATAAAGCAATAATAATAATAATAATAATAATAATAATAATAATAATAATAATAATAATAATAATAATAATAATAATAATAATAATAATAATAATAATAATAATAATAATAATAATAATAATAATAATAATAATAATAATAATAATAATAATAATAATAATAATATTTTATAATAATAATAGGAATAATAAAAGCTAATAACAATAATAATATTAATAATAATAATAATAATTATTAATAATAGTAATAATTATAATAGCTAATGATGGTAAAAATAAAAAAAAAAAAAAAAAATAATTATAATAAAAATAATAATAATAATAATAATAATAATAATAATAATAATAATAATAATAATAATAATAATAATAATTAATTATTAATAATAAATATCATCTCCAGTAGTAATACTAGAAAAATAGTACAACATTACTGTTAGTGTATGATGTCGCTAGAATTATAGGATTATCTACCCCATATATAATAATAATAATAATAATAAAAATAATAATAATAATAATAATAATAAAAATAGGAATAACAATAGAAATAACAGAATAAATAATAACAATACTAATAATAATAATAATAATAATAATAATAATAATAATAATAATAAATAATAATAATAATAATAATAATAATAATAATAATAATAATAATAATAATAATAATAATAATAATAATAATAATAATAATAATAATAATAATAATAATAATAATAATAATAATAATAATAACAGGACAAATTTACATAATTTAGCTTCAAACAGACCCCTAATTAAATATTAAATGCGCAAGAATGCACGAGCCAAAGTGTAATATAAACTCTTCCAAAACATTTTGTAATTGCGTAGAGTTTAATGATGAATTATGGAAGGAAAGCTAAAAATAACAACGATACAAAAGATTGTATCTATTGTATCATTTCTATTCATCTATTGTATCTAGAATGTTTCTAATGAAAGATAAGGCTAAGGAACGATACTTGTATGACATGAAACGCTTGTGAATGTAGAAGTAATTTATGAATTTGCGGATAGGGTATAAGGATCAATTATATAAACAGAAATTGTGAACAAATAAATCAAGGTTCTAAGAAACTCTCATGAGAAAAAGGAAATATAAAAATGGGGATATTAAGAGAGATATAAATTTAATGGGATAAATATTTGAATACTCGTTTTCTAATTTAACTATACAGGGTGTATTAAAATTTCACTAATGATCGTAAATTTTGTATGCAATACTGAAATTACCCGTTGTCCTGTGCTGACGTGAATTTGGTTGGAGGTATTTGTAAATTGAATTTTGTGTAAGGTTTCTTAAATACTCTATTATTTAATTATTTAATAAAAATAATAGATGGTGCGCCACGGCAAGCCGGCTGCAAAATCTTGGTGGTACCAACACGTCACCGTAGGCAACCAACTCCCAAGTGGTGATGGGATAAGGGGTGAATGAAGGGCTATTTTTGGGCGCTGCCCCTTCAGGCTTTTCCGAGGCTGTTGTTGTGGATGCCATCTTAAATTATTATTATCATTATTTTTTATTTTTTTATTTTTTTTTTTATTTTTTATTTTTTTTTGAAAAAGCATTTGTTGTCTGTAATAGTGTTTGTTTTGTGTGAAAGAAGAGCTTATGTAGAAGAATGTGAAGATGAACGCGAAAATGATTTTACCATTGTTCAATGGAGTGATGTAGTACCCATAACACCCCATATTCCTAATAATGGGTAACCTCATCGTATCGGGAGCACTACTTCCCTCCCCTATATATACTATATATAATATATATATATATATATATATATATATATATATATATATATATATATATATATATATATATATATATATATATATATATATATATATATATATATATATATATATATATATATATATATATATATATATATATATATATATATATATATATATATATATATATATATATATATATATATATATATATATATATATATATATATATATATATATTATATATATATATATATATATATATATATATATATATATATATATATATATATATATATATATATATATATATATATATATATATATATATATATATATATATATATATATATATATATATATATATATATATATATATATATATATATATATATATATATATATATATATATATATATATATATATATATATATATATATATATAAAACTCACCATACTCCTGTAGGTGCGAGCACCTGTCAGCAGGATCTTACGAGGAAGATCCTGGAGTTTCTTGGGCCCTACGGCGGTTACTGCTGGCTGGGCCAGGCCTATCGCGGATGCCGGGGAGTTTTCCCATCAGTGGCAAGAGCACTCCACTGATGTACTCATTTAACGACTGAGTCATTCGAAGCAAAGCGCAAGGAGAAA
>SEYY01001950.1:12500-15000 GCA_009176605.1 Armadillidium nasatum | reverse complement strand
ATACATTTAAAAACTAAATGTAATAATATTATTTAATATTATTTAAATGTAATTATACTATTTAATATTTTTTTCCTTATTTTGAAAATGAAGGTTAGAAATTTATACTGCAAAATATTATTCATATTTTTTAAAACTAAATGCAATAATAAATAAAAGTAAAATAAATAAAAAATATATAATAACATACTGAGTCTTTGTAATAAAGCTTATTAATAAACTTCTTAGAAGGATTTCGTAAACAACTAACATGAATTAATATTTTTAATTGATTAATATTAATATTAATTATTAAATTTAATTGATTAATATTTTCCTTTATATTTCTCAGTTATTGATTTAGTAATTTAAAAATCTAACTTTATTTACTTTTTTTTTCTATTATTAAAATAAATTAATAATTATTATTATTATTATTATTTTTATTATTATTATTATTATTATTATTATTATTATTATTATTATTATTATATTAAAATAATTCCTACACTACAAAAATTGTCCCAACGAGTTAGTTGTTGGGACAAGTGGCAAAAAATGTCACTGTAAAATTTTCAATAGAGGAAAGACATGTTAAGCGTAAGAAAGTGGCTTCACCGATTTATGTCTTTAATATTAAAATAACTAAAAATATTTGTTGAGACATTTTTGAAACTTGTCACAACGATTCGTTAGGACAATTTTTGCAGTGCATCATAAAAAGACTTCATAATCAAATAGTAGTACGGGACAGACGTTGCGTATGATTTAACCCGACCATTTTGAAACTTGAAAAAGGATATTCTTTTTTAAACAAAAAAAAAATTGGATATAGCAAAAATTGTCCTAACGAATCGTTGGGACAAGTGGCAAATATGTCACAACAAATTTTTTCAGTTATTTTCTTATTAAAAAATAAATCGGTGAAAATTGAAAATTTTACTGTGAAATTTTTGCCACTTGTCCCAACGATCCGTTGGGACAATTTTTGCAATGTATATATTGTCGCTGTACTTAAAGTAAAGAAATTTTGAAAGAAGCTGCAACTATTTAACTGCTTAAAACGCCTAAAGAAGAATTTTTATTATTTTATTATATTATTAATTAATATCACTAGTAGTAGTATTTATTCACTTCATTAGGTATTAGTTACAATTAATGCTGACAATGATGATGATGTTAGTGATTGTTATTATTATCGTAATTATTATTATTATTTGTTTTCATTATTATCATTTTTTAGTAACATTACTATAAATATTTTTATTTTTATTATTATAAATATTCTTAGTACTGTTAATATTATTATAATTATTAAATTTAATTTTTTTCTTACGTATCTGTATATAAACTAAATAGATTTGATATGTTTTGATGTACAGTCGTGAACAGAAGTTCGTTCCTATTAGGCTGGAAATAAATATTTATATAAAATGGAGATCATTTCATAAAAGCTCTATTTTGAATAAAAAGAAAATAAAAACATTCAGCGGGGCTTAATTGAACTGTGATTGGCTGAACCTGAGATGATCTAAATTTTATATAAATATTTATTTCCAGCCTAATAGGAACGAACTTTGTTCACGACTGTACATTTCGTGTATAATACAATATTTACCTTTGTATCTGAATTTTGAATGTTTGATTCAAAATTTGGACTCATGGGACGAATTCTTCACCCCAGAATCCTTTTTAACTTAAAAGAGAAAATAATAATGTTAATAATATTATTGTATTCTTATTTTGTGCATTATAAAAATTTTTCCTTTTTTAGCTGGATAAAATTTTTTCGATTTACTTTTGATTATTATTATTATTATTATTATTATTATTATTATTATTATTATTATTATTATTATTATTATTATTATTATTATTATTATTATTATTATTATTTTAATTATTATCATTATCAATTTTGTAATTTTCTTATTTTTTTAATTTGTTTTTATTATTATTATTAATGCATTATTATTATTATTATTATTATTATTATTATTATTATTATTATTATTATTATTATTATTATTATATTATTATTATTATGCTATTATTATTATTATTATTATTATTATTATTATTATTATTATTATTATTATTATTATTATTATTATTATTATTATTTATTATTATTATAATTTCTTATATTATTATTATTATTATTATTATTATTATTCATTATTATTATTATTATTATTATTATTATTATTATTATTATTATTATTATTATTATGCTACTATTATTATTATTATTATTATTATTATTGCTATGATTATTATTATTATTATTATTATTATTATTATTATTATTATTATTATTATAAATTTTATAATATATGTCACCAAAACCACTATTTAATTGTCGATAAAAGAATTTAAAGAATTATTTGAAAATAATTTTTGCTCTCTTTGTCATTAATCATTATTTATATTAATAGATATTAAACTGTGATAAAAATTTAGCATAAAATAGTTACTTATCATGAATTATTTATGATTATTCTTATCAGATTCTTACCAT
>SEYY01001950.1:5000-7500 GCA_009176605.1 Armadillidium nasatum | reverse complement strand
CGGAGACCACCAATTCTCAAGTGAGAGTCACTTTCAACTGAAGCAACTTGTGTTAATGCTTTTTAATTTCACTAATTTCGTTTATTAAATAAAAAGAATGCACCGTCTCTAGTAGTGTTTATGGTGTTTGAGAGAAGTGCCTACATTGTGTAAGACGAGTATGAACATATATATATATATATATATATATATATATATATATATATATATATATATATATATATATATATATATAATATATATATATATATATATATATTATATATATATATATATATATATATATATATATATATATATATATATATATATATATATATATATATTATATATATATATATATATATATATACTATATATATATATATATATATATATATATATATATATATATATATATATATATATATATATATATATATATATATATTTATATATTTAACAGAACGCCAATCACGGGCAGAGCCCTTTTCAAGGAGGAGGCACACAAATAGAGAAAATTCATTAACACACGCACACCTACACAGCCCTCAGGTGGGCGCAGACGGAAGTCTTAAAGAGTGGAAGATTAAATACAGGAGGAAAAATAGAAGATGGTAGAGAATTCCACAGAATAGAGGTGGCTGGAAAGAAGGAGGTACCACAGGGCTACTACGTCAACAAATTTGATGCGAAAGCAGTGCAACGAGGACGACGGCAACGGTGGAGGAATGCGAGAGGCCAATTCCCTCGAGCACCTGCCTGTAGTACCTGTAGAAAAGATGTCAACTTCAGAGAAAGAGGGTCAAGAGAGTTTGAAGTAGGGACAGTTTATTAATCTTTTAGCTTTTGACTCAACCCTATCCAGAAGAGAGGAGGAGCCGGAGCCCCCCCAAATGTGAGAACAGTACTCCATACAAGGACGAATAAGACCCTTATATATTGGAGTAACTGCTCAGAAGAAAATTCACGCGATCTGAACAGAATTCCCAGTTTCTTAGAGGCCTCTTTAGCAACCTGTGATATGGGGTTTTCAAGATAGTTTATATGTTTAATGTTTTTTGAGACGGAGAGCCATCGAAAAGATAGGAAAGGTTTTTTGAGAGGGGAGATGTGAGAAGTGAGTTTTAAAGAGTTGAATTTCACATAGTTGCTATGACCCCACCGGAAAATCCCCATCCAGATTGGCAAGAATAGAATCAAAGGTGAAGACGAGAGCAACTCTAGCAAAAGAGTAGATTTAAAATGAGTAGAAGAATGTAGAGTTGAGTCATCAGCATAAGAGTGAATAGAGCTAGAAGTGCAGTTGAGAAGATCGTTAATGAAAAGTAAGAATAAGGTTGGAGTAAAACGGAACCCTGAGGAACACAAAAGTTGACAGAAAAGAGGAAGAGCGAAATGGAACGATCTGAGAGAAAATAAACAAGAGAAGCAAAGAGAAGGAGGAAACCCAAATGAAAGATACCCGGTCAAAAGCCTTGGATATGTCAAGCGCCACCACACAAGACTCCCCGAAGTCCCTAAGGGCAGAAGACCATAGATCAGTACCAGTGAGCGTCGAAAGCCATACTGGTGATCAGACAGAAGAGAATGAGACTCCAAATGATCCAGGAAATGAGAGTTGAGGAGAGTTTCAAAAATTTTAGACAGAACACAAGTAGAGCTATAGGTCGATAGTTAGAAGGGTCAGAGCAAGCTACTTTTTTCGGGATCAGAACAAATGCGTTTCCAGCATTGAGGAAAGTATTAGTATTAAGACATAGAGAGTAAGCTGAACGAGGACAGGCGCTAACTCGGAAGCACACTCCCCTAGAACACGAGGGGGAATGCCATCCGGGCCACTGGCCTTCCTGACGTTCATAGATTTCAGGATCCCATGCACCCGATCTTGAGTAATTACAGGTACAGACATGGAACACCAGAGAGGAGAAGGAGTAGGAGGAGGGATGCCAGAATCGAGCAGGGTGGATGAAAAAGGAGGCCGAATAGATTAGCCTTTTCAGAAGGAGTATTAGTACAGAACCATCAGAGCGAATAAGAGGAGGAAAGAAGGATTTATTTCTAGATATAATATATATATATATATATATATAATATATAATATATAAATATATATATATATATATAATATATATATATAATATATATATAATATATATATATTAATATATATTAAAAATATTAAAGAAACTGAATCACTTCGCACCTATTTAATAATTAAAATAAAAAACTAAATAAAACAATAAAAATAAGAAGTTAAAATTAGGGAGAATCAATAAATGTTAAGACAGGTAAAAACAGAAATAAGATTAAAATTTAAAACACACTATATTTCAAGGTATAAACTATCCTTCTCATCAGGTGATATAAGATTAAAAGAAAGTTAAAGACAGGAACGTAATGATCTGATTGTGTTCCTGTCTTAACCTTTCTTTTAATCTTATAGCACCTGATGAGAAGGATAGTTTATACCTTGAAATATTGTGTTTTAAATTTTACTCTTATTTCTGTTTTTACCTGT
>SEYY01001949.1:65000-67500 GCA_009176605.1 Armadillidium nasatum | reverse complement strand
AAAGATCCACATTTACTTTTGTCGCTCTCAGAACAAGCTCCAGATTGGTTTAGGGTGTATCTGCAGCACGCCCTTCAGTGTAAAATTTTAACGAATCACACCTTATGCCAGTTGCTTGCTCTGTATATGGGTTTTGTTCGCCCTTGTATGAAATAATGTTCTCACATAAGACCTCATCATGTTGGGTGTCGTTCCACTAAATCAATAGTCTCCTTCTTGAAACACGTGTGTGTAGTTAGAGGCTTCTTATCGTCTTATCAACTCTCCCGCCTTCACTAATTCTCTTCTTCCAAAATCACTCCACTTTCTTTCTGGCCGTCGAATTGTTCGGTCACTCTCTCTATACTATCGCTTATACAACGGACACTGCTCTTATGAAATCTCATGTCGCATACTTCCTCCATTGGATTCGTTAACAGGGCTTCCAGGTCGCACGACCACGACTTCTACACAGTCCTATTCTTTCTCTGTCCAACTCTCGGAACCTCAGACTTAACCGCTATGCACTCACTCCTTACATGTCACTTGGCTTACTTATCGTTAAGTCTTTTGAACATCCTTTATGGCTGCTCATTTCCTGCTCCAACTTCTCTCTTGACTGTCACACTAGATCTTTGCAACGAAACGGCAAGAAAGAGTCCCTAGCCTTCGAAGACGGAGACGTCTTTCTTCTGCGCTTTATGGTGCCACTAACTAGGTTCTCGACTTGCGGGATGTAACTTTTCTGATTTCTAGTGGAACACGGATTACTGGTTTTTGGTTGAGGGGTTCCTTAGAATGCAGAACGCTTTTAACGATACGATTTATCGGGTCACTACGGATTTAGCGTACTACGATTTCTCTAATTATATGCTCCCCAACTCTGAGTGGAGTAGGGGGTAAAAGGGGTGGTACATTTTCCTCTGGCCTTTGCTCCCTCAATCCAGAGGAGACAAAATCATTATTATATATCATTAACTAAATATAACCTATATTATAAAGTTTTATATAGTTATTTCAATTTTATAATATATTTTATGTATTTTCATTTAGTGCTACTTGCTTGCCATCAAATGTATTATATAATGTATATCATTAGTACTCATTATACTAAAGTGTATAATATTATTATACTAGTTTCGAATACATCAAACTCTTAAAGTTCTCTAATATCAAGAGGGAATCTGAAAAAAACGAACTCCTCAAATTGAGCGACCAAAAGCAATAGAGATTACTCTAACGTAACCTCTATCTATATCACTCACCTAGTAGATATATCGTGATAAATATTATTACTCCCACTAACAACAATAAACTTCATATTATATCATTACTCACTAGTAATTAAAATTAGTAATTAAAATTAGTAATTAAAATTAGTAATTAAAATTAGTAATTAAAATTTGTTGTTAAAATTAGTTGTTAAAATTAATTATTAAAATTAAAAATAATAAAAATATTATATATAATAATGTATATACAGTATTACCTTAGATATAATATACTATTAGTTATACTATTATATCCTCATATTCATTATCCTATACTATTATACCTATTATATACTTATTATAAGTAATCTATATATATCTATATTGTAATACGTAGATTAAATACATATTTTATAGGTACCCAATAATTATATTATATTAGGTACTTTATTTACCTATATATACTCTATATATTACTATAATATAAGGTATTATTAAACATTACTATATTTTATCATGACACTATATATAACTGATTTAGTTATATATTCTATATATAATACTATTATTATACTATATAAAATATTATACCTAATAAACAGAAGGTATGTTTAAATTGAATACATGTGGATCTGCAGTGACACCTATAAGAAGTCGCTCTTTATTGCAAGACTTTACACTTACATCTACCTTAATCATACAATGACTATATAAATAATTGTATATCATTATCTTACTATATATATATAATCATATAGATACTTATCTTGATATCTATTATCACTACTCATTATATACTATCTCTACTCTCTAATATACTATACTGCTATACTCTATACTCTATTATACTATGAGGAAAATACAATTCTCGGCTCACATAAAGAAACCTTCTGTTGCAATCTTCCGGAAATGTATACATCTTCTATTACTGTGAACATCTGAAAAAATTATTTTCCTGAAACATTCTTCACTTTACGTTCTGCTAATGCTCGAACTGATCACTGTCTTCGTCTTTCTTCTCTATATCTCTTCTACACATGGTCAATCTCAAATCAGTTCTTTCCAATCACCTCGTACTGCTCTCCTTGCTTTTAACGCTCCCCGCCCCCCACCCTCACCGGGTCCCCCCTCGCATCCTTCCCCTGCTCCCATTTCTCTCTGCACATGATTAGAGTCGCTACTACCTTCCCAATTCTTCCTTGTACTATCGGCCTCTCTTGCTGATTACTTTTGACACTCATCTCGACTTTGCCTACTCATTCACAGTCCAACTTTGATGTTACTTTTTTCTATCCAAACCCTCTTCATCT
>SEYY01001949.1:52500-55000 GCA_009176605.1 Armadillidium nasatum | reverse complement strand
GCCATTTTTGTTAAAAAAAAAAAAAAAAAAGAATAAACCAAGAAAATAAAAGTGAAAAATAAATAATTTGTTAATTGATCCTTTACATTTTGAGATAATTTCAAAAGGTCATTAGCAAATATTATTAAATTCACTTTATCCAAGAAGCCAAAGAAGAAACCACCACTACAGCAGCAGAAGAAGACGTCCCAAGCAGAGGCAAGAAGAAGCCGCTACTACAGCAGCAGAAAAAGACGTCCCAGAAGAAGAAGTCCCAGCAAGAAGAAGAAGTTCCAACGCCTCTGCTCCCGAAAGGAGAACCCAGTTTGGCAGACCATTTGCCCTCGACTGTGGTTCCTCCTTTGAAAAGTAGCCTTCCATCCGAGGCTACAGACGCTCAGCGGACAAAGAAGAAAGTGGTGGCTACCACACGCCTACCAGTCGGAATTCCACAAGGGGACATTGAAAACATCCAGCCTCTTGATCTATCTCCCTTCGCGCCACAAAAAGTAGTGACCTCCTGCACCACATATTTGGTGACATAAATAGGTTACTACACACATTGGTTACACACACACACACACACACATATATATATATATATATATATATATATATATATATATATATATATATATATATATATATATATATATATATATATCTTCTGGTGGACAAAAGGCATGAAGTTTACTATTTTCCACCAAAGTTGGGGCAGTACCAGAACCTGGTCGTTAAACGCCGAGATGTTCGGATACACGGCGCTTGAATGCAAGTTAAAGGAAGTTAGGAAAACATAAAAAGAGTGCGTGTTCCAGAGTTTACCAGTAGAGTACAAGTAAGATTGAGCTTAGCAGTTAAGTCTGGGGTCAGAGAGTTGAACAGGGTAAGAATGAGACTGTGTGGAATAAAGTGCCACACGAGAACTTCTCAACGAAGAAAGCTTACGACTGGAGATTTCAGAAGAACAGAGTACACAGTAAAAAGAGAGTGACTTAACAATTAGACGGGAAGAAAGAGACTAGAGAGAATTTGTGAGAGCAAGAAAGTTGATAAGACGAAAAGAATTAGACTTCACTTTGTCAAGGAAAGCTGTGTGTAAGGAACTACCTCAGTTGTGTGAGGCGCACTAAATACATAGGTGAACAACACCCCTATAAGAGAAAGCAACTGGGGGGACGTGAAAAAATTCTGATTGCACCTCAGAACACCAAACCTCTTAGAAGCATGTGATCATTCCTAGAAAGATCACGATAGAAAGAAAGACCGGAAATATTTAGGTGTGATGAAGGTTTAAGTTTTAAGATTTCGGAACAGATATAATAGTTGTGTGGAATGTTGCGTCGAGTAGAGAGATAGAAGGACTGAGTTTTTGAGGCATTGGAAACAACCATGTTTTCTTTACTCCAATTTGAAATACGAGAAAGATCAGAAGTTAGTTTCATCAGGACCACCAAATTAGTCATATATATATATATATATATATATATATATATATATATATATATATATATATATATATATATATATATATATATATATATATATATATATATATATATATATATATATATATTTAATAGGTGGGATTAAATAAGTTTTAATTTTAAAACAAAATACAACACATACTTTGTAATTAAAAAAGGTAATCCATCAATCAGGTAATTTAGCATTTAATTAACTTTATTATTTTTTTTTTCATCTATAACTTGGTTGAATAATGAAGCCTGAATATAATTTTAATTCTTAACTTTAAAATACTAAAATCTTGTCTTTCAGTTAATTGATAGCTAGGCCTTTTCAAATGTATTTTTTATTCATCCTTTTAATTAGTTCTATTATGCAATTAATTGTCAGTCCACACATAAGACCAATTTGACCATTAGAGTATTGTTTGGCAAACATAAGTAGGTTTTATCATTCGGTATAAAAGTCAATTGTTTAGAGTAGGTGTTATTAAATAAACTTTAGTATTAGTGTCTTTCTCCATAGAAAAATTTCCCGTCAACTGATCATATCCACAGACACTCGAAATATGCTACAATATATCACAATTTATACCATAGTATAAGTATACTTATACTATGTCTATACTTAGAGTGAGTGAAACGCGAAAAGTATGATCGATCTATTAAGTAAAGTACTACAGGTGAATAATCCAACCTAACCAAACACTATGTAGACTATTTTCAAAGGGGTGGTATTTGCATAACTTCGTAAGGCGTTAATATCCACCTCATATATATATATATATATATATATATATATATATATATATATATATATATATATATATATATATATATATATATATATATATATATATATATATATATATATATATATATATATAGAGAGAGAGAGAGAGAAGAGAGCGTATATATATATATATATATATATATATATATATATATATATATATATATATATATATATATATATATATATATATATATATATATATATATATATATATATATATATATATATATATATATATATATATATATATATATATATA
>SEYY01001949.1:22500-25000 GCA_009176605.1 Armadillidium nasatum | reverse complement strand
ATATATTTAAAAATTTAAATATTTGAATAAGTTGTACGGAAACAACGAAAAAGAATTGCTGCATTCCCTTCCTTAACGGAATTAATTCAGCAAGTATTGTATTGAATTGTATTGAATTGTATTGAATTGTATTGAATTGTATTGCATTGTATTGTATTACATTGAATTGTATTGTATTGTGTTGTATTGTATTGAATCGTATTGTATTGTATTGTATTATTGTAATGTTGTATTGTACTGTACTGTATTGTATTCTATTGTATTGTATTGAATTGTTTTGTATTGTATTGTAATGTATTGTACTGTATTGTATTGTTTTGTATTGTATTGTTATTCCATGTTATTTTATATTGCGTAGCGTCGCACTGCATTGTTTATTATTATATTGAATTGTACTTTTGTATTGTACTGAACTGTATTGTACTATACTGTATTGTATTGTACTGTATTGCATTATACTGTATCGTATTTATTGTATTGTATTGCATAACTTTAAATTTTGTAATGTATTTTGTTGAATTGTTTTTTTTTTTGTTCTGTTATAAGGTATTAAAAAAAAATCTTTAAATAAAATTATGCAATATGTAAATTCTGTTGAAGAATAATCTATATCATAGGTTATAATTAATATATAATTTATTATAAATTAATTGTAATTATAAATTTTTTAATATAATTTAGATTCATTTTACACCTCTTAGAGTGCTAAAAATATTAAAAATTTTTTTTTTTTTACTTCTCAGTAGGCTTTAAAAGTCTTTCAGTAATTATATTTATATTTATATTTATATTTATATTAAACGTTAGTTCCAATAATTTTGGTACTGATTTCCAAAATTAATTTTCAAAACAATATTTCTATACAAAATATATATTTCTGCTTCTTCACATTTCTGTTTTATTCCACCTCTTTCTTTATTTCTTTATTTCCAAAAATTAATATACAAAACTATATTTCTATACAGAATATATATTATTCTTCTTCCCATTTCTGTTTTATTCCACCTCTTTCTTTATTTCTTTTTATGTATTTCTGGGTCATTTAATGAAAATTATATTAATTTCCAAAATTAAAATGCAAAATTATATTTCTATATTTCTATGCATAATATATTTTTATTCTTCTTCCCATTTCTGTTTTATTCCACCTCTTTCTTTATTTCTTTACGTATTCCTGGGTCATTTAATGAAAATTAAATTAATTTCCAAAATTAATATCAAAACTATATTTCTATATTTCAATACATAATATATTTTTATTCCTCTTCACATTTCTGTTTTATTCCACCCCTTTCTTTATTTTTTTTACATATTTCTAGGTCATTTAATGAAAATTAAGTTAATTTCCAAAATTAATATACAAAACTATATTTCTATACAAAATATATATTTATTCTTCTTCATATTTCTGTTTTATTCCACCTCTTTCTTTATTTCTTTTTACGTATTTCTGGGTCATTTAATGAAAATTTACGCACGATTTGCTTTTTATAAAAGGGCAAATCAAGGTTCATATTCAGAGATTTTGAATCCAATACGTTGCATTTCAGAGTTGCATTGTTTCCTTTGTGAATTGGCATCAATATTTTTTTCCCCCCTTTTTTCCTTTCTTTATATTTTTTTCTTTTTCTTTTTCTTTTTCATTTAGTTGTATACGTGCTTTACATATATACACACGTTCTTTCATGTATGGATTAATGGTTACGCACATATATTCTAGTAGACTTAAATTTATCTATTTATATATACATTCATTCATACATATCTAGTTATATACATACATACATACTCCCACGCCCACACCCACACCCACACCCACACCCACACCCACACCACACACACATATATATATATATATATATATATATATATATATATATATATATATATATATATATATATATATATATATGCAAAATAGAAGGGAAGAAGCGCTCCCGAGGCCATGAAATTTGCCCCCAATTGGGTATATGGTGTGTTTAGGGTACCTCGCATCTCACTATAGTATGCACCCTTTTAAGCTCATCTCCATATTCACGGAGTAGGCTCTACTTTCACACACAAAAAACACTTACATGCACACATTTTTTATAAAAAATAATAATAATAATTATGGCGTCCACAATAGTAACCTCGGAGGAGCCCGAGCGGTGGCTTCCAGTAATAGCCCCTCATCAACCTCTTCCTTTTCAGCATTTGGGTGTTGGCGAAAAAAGGACTTTGCAGTCGACTTTCCCTGATGCACTGTCTATTTTATTCATTAATTTCTTCAGTTCAATTTCCATTTTGTTAAGCATCGTCTCTCTTCTTCTAGATCTCACCTTTTGTACTTAACCGAAACTCAGGTGCTTGAATGTTCTGACAGTAAACCCTATTCTGTTTCCTTCTACTCTCTCTCTATCCTCAATTTTCAACAAAAGGCGACTACTGTACTGCATACATCTCAACGATGTTCGTTCTCGTGTCTCGAATTTGGAGTCTTCCGAATTTTCCACTTTGT
>SEYY01001949.1:15000-17500 GCA_009176605.1 Armadillidium nasatum | reverse complement strand
ATTATTATTATTTATTAATTTTATTAAATTTTTTTAATTTTTTTAATTTTTTTATTATTTTATTATTATTATTATTAAAATCAGATATTCTAAAGCATCCACTAATATCACTTCCATTATTGCAATTATTAATTACGATTATTATTATTATTATTATCTCTCATTGTACTGTCATTGTTTTATTATTGTTATTATTTTAATTGAAAATTGTAACATAAATTTTAGATTACAATTATCAATATTATTATTATTATTTTTATTACTATTATCAGTATTATATTATTATTGATTATTATGATTATTATTATTATAATTTTTTTTAAAGTAAATATCATCATTCTATTATTATTACTATTATTATCGTAGTAAACATCATCATGTTATTATTATACTATTTTATTAAACATCATAAATAAAACGTCTCTGTTATTGTTACTTGCATGATCAATATTTCTAGACTTTTGTTACTCTAGAAGTAACCTATCATAACTTGTAATTATTAAACAAAGTAATATATATAATATATATATATATATATATATATATATATATATATATATATATATATATATATATATATATATATATATATATATATATATATATATATATATATATATATTTATAGGTATTAATCATTGGGTCTCAAAGGAAACCGCAGTGTTTTTCTCTAGGAGCCCCTTTACAGAGAACTGCACAGTTGCAATATTATTATTTTAAGATTAATATTGAATTTAGTAGTATAGGAACCTACTTTTTTTAAAATTTAAACTTGAAAATGTACCATTTTCTGAATAAAGCTTTGTGAATTGTGAATTCGCATTTCTAAATATATTCGTGTGTGTTTAAAATATAAATTGAATGAAGCTGTCCAATGTTACTGAAATGGGCTTGCTGATGACAAAGCACTTGTTTCCATCGAGTCACATTAGTGACACGATTATATTATATTATATTATATTATATTTATATTATTATTATATTATTATTTATATTATATTATATTATATTTATTATTATTATTATTATTATTATATATTATTATATTATTATATTATTATTATTATTATTATCATTATTATTATTATTATTATTATTATTATTATTATTATTATTATTATTATTATTATTATTATTATTATATTAATTTATTCATATAGATTTACATACGTTCTAGTTTATTTCTTGCTGTTGACAGCAAAAGGTGAAATTTATTAATTTTTATATTAATTTTAAAAGTAATAAGACATTAATGAATGCTGTAAAATAATAATTATAGTTATAAGAGTAATAATAATAAATGTCTTAATAATTACAATGTACTTAATAATTTATATTGGCAACTGTAATATTAATAATACTTATGAAAATGGTAGATATGATAACGAAACGACAATTGTGATGATGATGATGATGATTGCTGTTATTACTTCTGTTATTTTTATTCTTATTTTTATTGCTATTGTTATCACTATGGACCGACCGGGACTCCAGCCCCTCCCCGGCCACGGCCCCAGCCCTAGACCGGGCCCCGGCCCCGGCCCCGGCTCTGTTCCAGGCTAAAAATCAGGGAAAACCGGGGTTTGTTTGCTGGGGTTAAAATGGCAAATTATACTTAAATGGTGGATTAAATCAAACAAAATATTAGAAAATTAAGATTTTTTTTTAGTTTTTTCAATATTTTTTTCCTTTTCTGTTTCTTTTGACCGATCCTCTTCTGCTAGTGAATGTTCATCTTTGTGCTTTGATTTTAGATGCCCCATAAAGATATAGTTGAAATTTTTTTACTTGGAACACCCGGAGTTCCTCTTCTAATTTTCTGGCTGCAGATGTTACATTTAGCTATTTCGAACCTATCCTGAAACATTGTAAAGTACTCCCATATTGCTGAAGCTGATCTTTTAGCGATAGTGACTGAAAGTATAATCAAAATAATAATTTTGAATATTGTAGCTAAATGATACAAGTTTGATACACAGTGATAAAATAACAATGATATGTATAATTACAGGTTATATCGATAATTTTATATCTTACATTTTTCAAACATTAACATAGGATCTTATTGTGAATCAGAATTTTTTTTTTTATTTTTCTACCTTTTTAAACTTTTATTATACAAAATCTGTAATTTTCTGATTTTTTTTCCCGGAGAATATGCACATAATCATTAATTTAAATGAATGTTGACAATTATACTCCTTCCTTATAATTAAATAATTCTCAATTGAAATTATATATAATTTTCTTAACCTAAATTTTCAGTGCTTTTGACCTCTTTGCAAATTTTAGGCAACCCCGCATAGAGCCCTGGCCCGGCAAATTTCCAACCCTGATCGGTCCCTAGTTATCACCACTGGTAGTTTTATTGTAATTGAAGATCATTACTGAAATTTTTAGCATTATTTTATCCTCTCTCGAAATCTGTATCCAAGTTTCAATTCACTTTTTTTTAGAGTTATCTACATCCCTCTTAAACATGTCGGTCTTTAACGACTAA
>SEYY01001949.1:7500-10000 GCA_009176605.1 Armadillidium nasatum | reverse complement strand
TGTATGTGTCCACAAAATTACACACGTACACAAAGAGCAAACGTTTGCACGTAGACACCTGCTTCCTCGATATATATATATATATATATATATATATATATATATATATATATATATATATATATATATATATATATATATATATATATATATATATATATATATATATATATATATATATATATAATATATATATAATAATAATAATAATAATAATAATAATAATAATAATAATAATAATAATAATAATAATCTTCATCTCCCAGGAAGGAATTACATCTTTTCAGTGTGATCTTACGAGGAAGATCCTTGGGTTTTATTGGACCAAGACGGATACTACTGGCAGGGTCAGACCTACCCTATTACTACTTATTTCGTAGAAGTTAAAGGCCATTTCCAGTGATTTGAATAATAGGAAGGAGAGTGTTCAGATGACATTTCTTCCCTAGTTTTGTGGAAGCTCTCACCACCCCTTATTCAATCGTACACCCTCTGCCTCAATGCCAACACATTCCCCTAGACTTGAAGCTCACGAATTTTCAATCTTCTGTTTCTTCTATTCCGAAGAAATTAAATAGTTATGTCCTTCTAGAATCTCTCTATTACTTTTACTTGAGTTCTAAGATCTTTGAAAGCATCTTCAGCTCTCATTTCCTAGATCATCTGCAATCCTATTCACCCCTTCTCTATTATCTGTGTGATTTTCGAGACTTAAAGTTTAATAGTGATGATCTTTCTTATCCGACATATTTTTGGTTTCCTATCTTAGAGATTACTGTGAGGTTTGTGCGGATGTGATATCTATCAATTCACATACCGATGACTCACCTTTTCATTCTTTTACACATACCAAATCTGCTCCCTCATTTGCATCTAGAGTAGAGTTTCGTCTTAATATTTTTGAATCTATCCTTGTTGACTTAAATGTAATTCCAAGTGGGGAATTATTTTATAATATAATATTTTATAATAAAATATAATTATTTTATAATTTTTTAATAATAATAACCCTGTAAAATTTAACTCTCTAAAACTAACTGATACAATTCTCCCTCTATAAGAGACCATTTAACTTTCCTATATCTTTCGATTTTTCTCCCGTCTCTCTCGTTGCCAATTCAAATAACTTTGGCATTAGAATAAACGAAAAATAAGTCCCGGAAACCTCGTATCTCAAGGGTTGCCTGGGTGGCCTCAAAGAAGCAGAGTTCATTTTATTCTGTGTGATTTTTCCCTCTCCTAAATTACTACAACTGCGAAAGGATCTCATTCTCTAATGTATGGAGTACTTCTACCATATCAGTGGGGGCTCAGGTTTCACATGTCTTTTTGTGAGGGGTCAAATCAACATTCAAAAGGGTTAAAAATTTTCCTGTATTTTCCTGTTCATTCGAGCCTCTATCTTTGTTACACGACTTCTGAACTTTCAATACGAGTGCTCGAGAAAAATAACAAACCGTATGCCTCCACCATTACGATCTCTTTGTTGCACAAGGAGCACAGTGCCTGAACATGATGTTTGGGATGTCATCATAACTAAAGGCTTGTTCGTTGTGATTCTTCCTTCTTTCCAGTAACTTCGGATCTGTGGAACGCTCTTCCATCTTCTATGTTAATTGCCGAAATTAATTCCCCTTGTTTTAAGGCCTGCGTCTGTGCGAAGCTTGGGAATTAAGTGGGATGGATGGTCTTATATTTTTCAAACATAAGTTAGTATCGTAAACCCCCATACTCGAATAGAGCTCGGTAAGTAAACGTTAATATATATATATATATATATATATATATATATATATATATATATATATATATATATATATATATATATATATATATATATATATATATATATATATATATATATATATATATATATATATATATATATATATATATATATATATATATATATATATATATATATATATATATATATATATATATATATATATATATATATATATATATATATAATAAGGGGCGGTGAGAGCTTATAATACCACCCTCTAGCAACATTTTGACTCTAAGGCCTCTTTTTTTTCAACTTTCCAGAATGGAAGATTGGGCTTCTCAATACAACTGATAACAGAAGTTAGTCCTGTGCTTTTACAAGCAATATATGAAAGGAAGATTGGAAACCCTGTTGCCATCATGAATGAATATCTAATTGCTGACAGAAAAGCATATATATATATATATATATATATATATATATATATATATATATATATATATATATATATATATATATATATATATATATATATGAGAAAGGTTAAAGCCAACACCAAGGGTCTCCACATATTATTTATTACAGTGTGAACGTTTCAAACCTTAACGCGGTCCGTCTTCAGCACAATCTAAATTCTAAAAATTTCTAATTTAAAATATAAACCAAATATAAATTCACTAACTATTTTTAAAATACTAAAATAATAATAATAATTACAATAAAATAATAAAAATATAGGAAAATATTGATATTAATATAACATAAACA
>SEYY01001949.1:2500-5000 GCA_009176605.1 Armadillidium nasatum | reverse complement strand
TAATAATAATAATAATAATAATAATAATATATAAATAATATATAATTAATAATAATAATAATAATAATAATAATAATAATAATAATAATAATAATAATAAATAATAATAATGATATAATAATAATAATAATAATGATAATAATAATAATAAATAATAATAATAATAATATATAATGATAATATATAATAATAATAATAATAAAATATAATAATAATGATAAATAATAAATAATAATTAATAATATAATAATGATAATAATAATGATAAATAATAAATATATAAAATATAATATAATAATGTAATAATAATAATGAATAATAATTAATAATAATAATAATAATAATAATAATAATAATAATAATAATAATAATAATAATAATAATAATAATAATAATAATAATAATTATAATACAAATAATAATACAAATAATAAATTAAACAATTTCCTTTTTATTAATATAAATTTTATCTCATATTCCTTACTTCTTATCTTATATCCTTTACATTATCTCCTCCCTCTCTCTATTCTTCCTTTTTACCTTATCGACGTTTGTTTAATTGCGATGTTCATTTATTATTCTTACCTTTAAATCTGTCTATTTCTTTGCAGATAAGAGTAAGAACAGAAAGAAGCATTAGATAACATTTAATGAAAATAATTGTTGTTTCATATATATATATATATATATATATATATATATATATATATATATATATATATATATATATATATATATATATATATATATATATATATATATATATATATTATTCGACAGTTGTCAGAAGTTTTTTATTTTTTAAAAATATGTAGTGAAATAAAATGAAAAGTTCATATATTATTATTATTATTATTATTATTATTATTATTATTATTATTATTATTATTATTTATTATTATTATTATTATTATTATTATAATAATAATAATAATAATAATAATAATAATAGTAATAATAATAATAATAATAATAATAATAATAGTAATAAACAAAGAGGTTGGTTGGAAATATATAAGTCGAAAAGATTTTGAGGAAGATGTTCATGACTTTAAATATTAATGTCCACAATTTAAAAACCAAAAAAAAGGGATTTAGAAAAATTAAAATCAAAATTTTTATAAAAGTAAATTTAAAATTTTTTAGATATTAAACAGTGAACAAAAATAAAAATAAAATAAAAAAAAATAAAATAAAATAAAAAAATAAAATAAAAACTTTTCTAATATCCGTAAAATTAAGTCAAAAATATTTTCTATCTTATTTCTTGGTAAATAACAAAATACTTCTTATTTAACTTGTTAATAAATTTAATGAGGAAAATTCCTGGCTAAGAAGATTACAATTTACCACAATAATAGCAGTTGTAATAATAATAATAATAATAATAATAATAATAATAATAATAATAATAATAATAATAATAATAATAATAATAAATGCCATTTATTATTATTATTATTATTATTATTATTATTATTATTATTATTATTATTATTATTATTATTATTATTATTATTATATTATTATTATTATTATTATTATTATTATTATTATTATTATTATTATTATTATTATTATTATTATTATTATTATTATTATTATTATTATTATTATTACTATTATTATTACTATTATTACTATTATTATATATTATTATTATTATTATTATTTATTATTATTATTATTATTATTATTATATAAATTATATAACGTTTGTGATATTATATAAATAATATAATAATCATAATTTTTATTATTATTATTTTAGATATTATAATTACTTATTATTATATAATTATTTCTTATTACTACTATTACAATTATGATATTAATTAATATTAATTAAAGGGAGAAGGACTTATTTGTGTTTCCTTCCCATGAACATGAAATTAATTAATTAATTAATTAATTAATTCTTAATTAATAACATTAACCTCAAAATAATAATGTTTATAAATTATTGAAAATTAATAATAATTATAAAAATATTAATAATAATAATAATAAAAATGCTACTGCTATTAAAGATAATAATAATATTAAGAAAAATACTTCAAAAATACTGCTACTACTAAGACTATTAATAATAATAGTAATATTAATAGTAATAATAAAAAAATACTACCACTGGTTATTATAATAATAATAATATTAATATCAATAAAAATAATAACAATAATAATAATTATGATAAGAATAATGTAGTAATAATAATAATAATAATAATAATAATAATAATAATAATAATAATAATATATATTATTATTATTATTATTATTATTATTATTATTATTATTATTATTTTTTAGGAATTATTATTTTTTAAGAATACTGATACTCGACAAAGACAAATTTTTATTTCAATACAATTTTATTTGTTATTATTACAATATTCCTTCCTATTTAAGTTAACGGCAAAAGGAACAAAATTATTTATTAAAGATTTCCGATTAAATTCATGTAGTTTTAAAAGCTATAGTAATAATAATTATATCTA
>SEYY01001948.1:35000-36583 GCA_009176605.1 Armadillidium nasatum | reverse complement strand
AGAGAGAGAGAGAGGAGAAGAGAGAGAGAGAGAGAGAGAGAGAGAGAGAGAGAGAGAGAGAGAGAGAGAGAGAGAGAGAGAGAGAGAGAGAAACCTTACCTGATTTATCTTGAGAATTTGATAAAAGATATTTGTGGTAGTGAACAATAAAATCACCTAAAATAATTATTTCAGAAAATATGCATGAAAAGAGAATGGGTTCTTTATTGTTAGAGATTGTCAGGAAAATGAGGAGATGCATAAAGAGAATATATGAATTTAGGAGATAAATAAAGAGAACATATGAATTAATTTATATATACGTGTGACTTACCTTTCGTCCTTAATAATCCATTGAATATCACTTAATACAATTGAAGATCCAAGCTTTCCAGCATTAAATAATTCAAGAATTGGAGGAAAAATATACGAAGTGATGTTATCGTAATTGTAGAGTTTAAAACTTAAGGAATTTAGAAAAGCTTCGAATTTATTACTAATTTCCACAGAATTTTCGGCTTCTTTCATCCAATTTTCAAACTGTAAAGTTCCTGTTTTCCAAGATTCGATCTTTTTCAATGCTAATGGCCATCTGTAATATATATATATATATATATATATATATATATATATATATATATATATATATATATATATATATATATATATATATATATATATATATATATATATATTATATATATATATGCTACACCTTCACTAGCTAAAATATGCTCCTTTCTTTCTTTTCCAACTTTCCTAACCTCTTTCTCTCCTACTCTTATCATTCACACCTCCAAAATTTAATCACCAAAATTTTAAATATTCTCAAATATTTTTCATTTTCTTTTCATCCCCTTTATTATTATTATTATTATTATTATTATTATTATTATTATTATTATTATTATTATTATTATTTATTATATTATTTAAAAAATTTGCTTTATTTTATATTATATATATATATATATATATATATATATATATATATATATATATATATATATATATATATATATATATATATATATATATATATATATATATATATATATATATATATATATATATATATATATATATATATATATATATATATATATATATTTCACTTTCCACTTTTCCCACTCTTGTGAGGTGGTGCCCGCTATTTCCTTCGCACACGTACAGTCGTGAACAGAAGTTCGTTCCTATTATGCTGGAAATAAATATTTATATAAAATAGGGATCATTTCAGATTCAGCCAATCACAGTTCAATTAAGCCCCGCTCAATGTTTTTATTTTCTTTTTATTCAAAATAGAGCTTTTATGACATGATTTCCATTTTATATAAATATTTATTTCCAGGTTAATAGGAACGAACTTCTGTTCACGACTGTACATACAGTCATACACACACCTCACCTTTCACCCTCCCCCTCACCACAGCCCTCTATCTCCCTCTGTACTCCGCAACTCTCTCATCCTCTTCCAAACTCAAACCCTTTACTTTTACTTTATTTTTTGTTTTTTTTTTATCCCCAGTCCTTTGATTGCTCATTCCCCCACAAATTTTCTCACCAACATTCCACAGATACAGCCACAAACACCGCATTATCCT
>SEYY01001948.1:5000-17500 GCA_009176605.1 Armadillidium nasatum | reverse complement strand
AATATTTCTAAAATTAACATTATAATAATAATAATAATAATAATAATAATAATAATAATAATAATAATAATAATAATAATAATGATAATAACAATAATAGTAATAATAATAATAATAATAATAATAATAATAATAATAATAATATTATTATTAATAATAATAAAAATAATAATAATAGTAGTAGTAGTGATTAAATTCATATTTATAGGTACAATTATTTTTATTTCTATTTCTGATATTTTTAGTATTATTATTATTATTTTTATGATTAATATTATTATTATTATTATTATTATAATTATATTACCATAAAATATTATTATTATTATTATGAGGATTAATATTTCTACAATAATAAAAATAAAATGAAAACATCAAGAACAGTATTAATAATAATAATAATAGTAGTAATAGTAATAATAATATTAATAGTAATAATAATAAATTATAATAATAAAAATAATAATACTGATAATAATAATAATAATTTCTAATTTCTAGGATATTTTTGAAGGAAAAGATATTCATGACATTTTTTTAAATAAAGTAGTAAAAAAAATTTTTAATTCTTGACCGATTTTTTTTAAATTTACAGAGTTTTTGCATTTCAACGAAGTGAAAAAAGTAGATTTCTGACATTTTTCTCTATCTATAACGGTTTGCAAGTTTTTTGAAAAAATTTTTCCCAGGAAAAAGTGAAGTGTGGAAAAACCACTGGTCTGAATGACCTTAACATAGAACTGTATATTTGCAAACGTATTAGCTACAAACGCTAAGATATGATTTTGAAACTTTTTAAAAAATTTCCAAAATTTAAAAGACTATATCTCGAAAAAACAAAAAAACAAATAGCGTTGAATGAAGTATTGAGAGAAAGTTGTTGCTTTGTTCCTCCTAAAACAACTGCCAAAAACGGGATTTTTTTTTTGGTAAAAATGTCGAATATTCAAGGACATATAACTTTTTTTCTACGGATCTCAAAAATCGTACATAGCGTTTGTAGTTAATAGAACTGTGAATATACAGTTCAATTTTCAAATCATTTTCACTAGTTGTTTTTCCTCGCTATTCACTTTTTTCTTGGGTAGATTTTTCAAAAAACTTTCGAACCATTACATATACAGAAAAATGTTAGAAATCGACTTTTTTTTCAGAGCGTTGAAATAAATGTACCCAGCAAAGATGACAAAAACTAGTCAAGAAAAATAAAATTTTTAAATTAGATCCTGCCCTTGAGAATCAGTGAATAATACAGTATTAGACATTTTAAATAAAGTACTAAAAAAAATGCTAACTTATGAAAAGGTATTTTGACATCAGTGACCATTAATAACGAGTAATTAATCGTAACCTAAAATTTTAAAATGACTTATGTCCGAAAGTCCAAATTAAATTTCCTTTTTCAAAAACCTAAAGTGAAAGAATAGAGATAAATAGAAATAAAAGTAACTGTAACTTATACAAAAGTTTTAGTGAAGAGGAAATAAGCGACGACTTTCTGGATTGTTTTATACATTTATTTAAAAATTACTTGCTACACTTTATTATTTTTATTATTATTATTATTATTATTATTATTATTATTATTATTATTATTATTATTATTATTATTATTATTATTATTATTATTATTATTATTATTATTATTATTATTATTATTTCTAAAATATTTTGACTTTTAATTTATTAATTAATTCTGGTATAACTTCTTCATCGTCTGGGTATTCTGAACGAAGCTCTTCGTTTGGAAGATAATAAGTACCATTAAAACTTCTGAAATATTTCCCAACTTTATAGTTATCAATTGGATGAGGTTTAGTCTCTAACACTAACTTTTCTTGGGGTACATAATCCACTGAACCATATGATGATAAAACTCTGTAAAATGGCTGCTCGTCTTTGTATTTTAAATATTTTTGCGCTTGAACATATAATTTGCTTTTCTTATCTTCTAAATTCTGTAAAAATTAAAAGAAAATATTTAAAACTATAAATATTTGAACCCTATAAATTCTATTATTTATACATAAGTATAATAATTTGAATCAAATTCAATATTTTTTCCAGCTTAAGTAATTAAAGAATCTTAATTTAAAAAGTATTACTTTTAATTAATACAAAAGACGTACATACCTCATCCCATTCAATAATGACATAGGATTGCCAGATTCCTCTTTGACGTACTATCATTCCTACAGCAAACTTCACATCAACTCCTTCCATTCTGTTCTTCGGTTTATTTGACTTAGATTCATTTCGTTGGTTGGTCAGATGGTGATCTACCCACTCATTTATATACCAAATTCTGTCCATTTCCATTCTTTCTCTTCTCCACTTTTTAATTAACTTTTCACAGGTTTCGCCGATAGAGATAAATTCACGATTCAAACAAAATTCAAGAACGTCTCTGTTGATAAAAGGAATTTTGTTTATTTATTTTAAATCTAAAAATCTAACAATACTCATAATTCTCTAATAAAAGAAATCAGTTACAATATAATCTGGAAATAAACTGCAATTAAAATTAATAATAATAATAATAATATAATAATAATAATAATAATAATAATAATAATAAGAATAACAATAGCAATAGCAACAACGATAATTATGATAAAGATAACGAAAATGTTAACGATACTGATAACTAAAGTTATTGTAATAATAATAATAATAATAATAATAATAATAATTATAATAATAAAAACAATAATAATTATTATAATTTGCTTAAATGTTTTTAAAGCATTCACCTATTGGAAAATCCAAAATAATCTTGTGGAAGGGAATGCAACAGTAAAGTAACTTGAAAATCTTTAAAACTTTCATCATTTGCTGAATAAAATGAATCCATAGCTAATGTAATCAAGAAATCATTAATGCTACACTCTGTTTCATATGCAAGAATGCGTGTCCTTTCAGATACAGCTTGCCAGTCAATCTCGTAGAAAGCGTGAATAACCTCATTGCTTTCAGGACTAAAGGGAATAAAGATATATATATATATATATATATATATATATATATATATATATATATATATATATATATATATATATATATATATATATATATATATATATATTATCTTAACTAATATTTATTGAGAATGACTTACTTTGAAAATTTCCATTTTAAGAGACACGTTTCAGCAAAAAAAATTGGATTTAAGAGAATTCCAAGACGGTGACTGACGGCGGTGAATATAATTGTGGCATAATCACATGGGTCTATCATATTTGTTACTAATTTATTTAAAAAAATGTCATGAGTATCATCTTTTTCTTTGAAAATATCCTGGAAATTATTATTATTATTATTATTATTATTATTATTATTATTATTATTATTATTATTATTATTCTTCTTCTTCTTCTTCTTCTTCTTCTTCTTCTTCTTCTTCTTCTTCTTCTTCTTCTTCTTCTTCTTCTTCTTCTTATTATTATTATTATTATTATTATTATTATTATTATTATTATTATTATTATGAATGGAAAAGAACAGAAATTAAATCATATGGAAAAATAAAAGAAAGTTAAATAAAATAAATTTGAAAATCTATGATCTAATCTCATTCACGTATGAACTATTAATTTAGTTAAATGACTTATATTAGAGAGAGGGAAAGAGGACGACAGTATTTAGTCTCCTTTCGGCATTTGACGAGAGAAGATCGTAAATATTATGCAAGATAATTTTTCCAAGATTCTGACGATCTCTTTACCCCCTTTTCCACCCTATTCTACCTTCCCCCATCGTCAATTATAACACACCTAGAGTAAAAAAAAATGCTTTTTCTTCTACTCTGACTTATATATATATATATATATATATATATATATATATATATATATATATATATATATATATATATATATATATATATATATATATATATATATATATATATATATATATATATATATATATAATAATATATAATATTATTATTAATAATATTAATAATAATAATAATAATAATAATAATAATAATAATAATAATAATAATAATAATAATAACAATAATAATAATAATAATAAGAATAAACTGTGAAAATAATATGATTTTGCTGGCTCAGCGTACTTTTCCGTCATGCACGGAATGGACTAATATTAGTCCATACGCAGCGAAAGGGTTAAGAGAACTATTCCGAACAAAACAGAAACATTAAAAAAAAAAAATTCAAATAATTAAAAGTTAAATTAACATACCTTTATATTCATAGTATGTCTAATACAATTAAAAAGTTCCCAACATTCTTCATTTGACCATTTTGTATTTTCCAGAGGCTCATCTGGAGAAAATAATTGAATAGAGACAGCAGGATGATTCGGATTTTTTGTTTTTAAGTAAGACTGGACCTCATTTGCAAGTTGGTCCAATTTGGATGAAACCTAATGAAAAATAAAATAAATTGTGAATAAAAATTATAAATATAAATTGTATTTTATATTATTATATTATCATAATAATATAATTATAATAATTATATAATACATAATTATATTTTATACATATTAATTCCCAGATGTTTCAAAGTAAATAATAAAAATCCTTCCTACCTCTTCATATTCAACATGGAGAAACTCTTCTGGAAATAACCCTTTTGCCAAATAATAAAATCCTTTTTCTAAACTTTGTCTTTCAGGTGGAAGCTTCAAAAATTCATTTAACTTTTGCGACATTAAACAATAATTAACTTCTTGGAGAACTTTTGTGGCACAATATCGTTTTGTTAAATCAGTCTCACTGGTAAGTCTATATATATATATATATATATATATATATATATATATATATATATATATATATATATATATATATATATATATATATATATATATATATATATATATATATATATATATATATATATATATTATTTATATATTAGTATCTTCTGACGGTACAACTGCCGTTTTGCCTTCTTCTAAAGCTGAACTTTTCGGTCAAACTTTTGCTTCTAAATCAACCTTAGACGATTCCGGAGCTGTTCCTACTCCTTCAACCCCCTCCATCTCATTTATGCCTAAAATTCTAATTTCTTCTGCTCTTGCTGAGCTTAATACTAAGAAGGCTTATGGTCCTGATGGTATCCCTCCTGTGGTTCTCAAAACGTGTGCTTCTAAGCTTGCACCGTGCCTTGGTAAACTATTTCGTCTGTGTTTCTACTTCAACCTTCCCTTCTTGCTGGAAACGTGCTTTCATTCAGCCTGTGCCTTCGTTCTTTCTTCACACAATTTGTGATCAGCTATCAAATTTTGTCATTTGCTTAATAGAACACGCACACACAAACACACATACACACACACACACACACACACACACACACACATATATATATATATATATATATATATATATATATATATATATATATATATATATATATATATATATATATATATATATATATATATATATTATGGAAATATATTAATTTTCGGAGGGGGGGTTAGAACTCCCCTGAAACCCCCCCTGGATAATATAAAATATATATATATATATATATATATATATATATATATATATATATATATATATATATATATATATATATATATATATATATATATATATATATATATATATATATACTTATTTCACTTTCTACCTTTCCCACTCTCGTGAGGTGGTGCCCGCTATTTCCTTCGCACACGTACATAAACACACCTCACCTTTCACCTTCCTCAGTCACCACTGCCCTCTATCTCCATCTCCCTCTGTACTCCTCAACTCTCCTACCCTCTTCTAAACTCAAACCCTTTCCTCCCAAATCTCCCTCACTCCATCTATTCATCTCTACTTTGGCCTTCCTCTCCCTCTTCCTCCCTCAACCGTGGACTTAAGCATTCCGCATACCATCCTGTCATTATCCATTCTACACACATGCCCAAACCACTTTAGTACACCCTCCTCGCTCTATCAACCATTCTCTCTCTCCATCCACAAATCTCCATTATTCTATCGTTTCTCATCCTATGTACACTTCAAAAACTACATATCGCACTCAGTCCCTTCATCTCAAAATACATGCAATCTTTTCGACACCTGAGCATTCATCCTCCATGTTTCACACCCATTACAAATATCAAACATATACACTCAAACATTCGTACTTTAATTTTATTTGACGTTTTCCCTCTCTTCCACACTTCCCTTAATTACCCCATCACTTTCATTTTTTCCCCCTTTCTATTCTTTAATTCCTTTTTTATTACCCCCCCCCCATTTTCAATCCTCCAACATTCTCCAGTATTTGAATTCTTCCAAGTCCTCCAATCTCTTCCCCCGCATTTCTATCCCCCCATTCCTCTACTCTAACAACAACGTGGTGTGCTGAGCTCCTAAATTCTCCTACTGAAAAATCTTTCTGGCCTCTTGCCAAAAACATCTCCAACAATTTCTGTAAATCTTCCTTTCCTCCTCTTATTCGCTCTGATGGTTCTATTGCTAACACTCCAACTGAAAAGGCTAATCTCTTCGGCCTCCTATTCTCCTCTAATTCTACCCTGGACGAGTCCGGCAATCCTCCTCCTATTTCTTCTCCCCTCAGATGTCCCATGCCTTTGCCTGTGATTTCATTTGACCAGGTGCATGGGCTTCTGAAGTCTATGAACGTTAAGAAGGCAAGCGGCCCGGATGGCATTCCTCCCCTAGTTTTAAGGGAGTGCGCCTCTGAGCTGGCTCCGTCCCTTGTTCAACTTTTCTCTCTATGCCTCAATACTAGTACTTTCCCTCAGTGTTGAAATAGCGCATTAGTCCAACCTATTCCGAAGAAAGGTAGCCGCTCTGATCCTTCCAACTATCGCCCTATAGCTCTCACTTGTATTCTGTCTAAGATCTTTGAAACCCTTCTCAACTCTCACTTCTTAGATCATCTGGAATCTCATTCCCTTCTTTCTGATCATCAGTATGGCTTTCGACGTTCGAGGTCTATTGGCGATATACTTTCCTATCTCACAGATCTATGGCTCTGTCTTGTCTCCTACTCTATTCTTACTTTTCATTAATGATCTTCTCAGCTGTTCATCTAACCCTATACATTCATATGCCGATGACTCAACCCTCCATTCTTCTACTCATTTCAAATCTGCTCCTTCCTTTGCATCTAGAGTTGCTTCTTGTCTTCATCTTTCCGATTCCATTCTTGCAGATCTGGATAGAATTTCCCAGTGGGGTCGTCTCAACCTTGTGAAATTCAACTCTTTAAAAACTCAACTTCTAGAAATCTCGCTCTCAAAGACACCTCCTAACTTTTCTATTTCTTTCGATGGTTCTCTCATCTCTCCTGTTGACAATATAAATATCCTTGGCCTTCACATAAACAAAAAAATGTCTTGGAAACCTCATATCACAATGGTTGCTAGGGCGGCTTCAAAGAAGCTGGGAGTTCTGTTTAGACTGCGAGAATTTTTTCTTCCTCGCAGTTACTCCAATTATACAAGGGTCTCATCCGCCCTTGTATGCAGTACTGCTCTCATATCTGGGGTGGCTCAGGTTTCACCCGTCTTTTGGATAGGGTTGAGTCAAAGGCTAAAAGACATAAACTGTCCCGCTCTTTCTAATTCTTTTGACTCTTTATCTTTGCGACGTGATGTTGGTGCCTTGTCTCTTTGTTATAGGTACAACAGTGGCAAATGCTCGAGGGAACTATCTACCCGCGTACCTCCACCTTTACGGCGTCCTCGCAGCACAAGGGGTGCAATGTCCGCTCACCAATTTTGCGTGGACATAGGCAACTCCAGGCTTGTCCGCTGTGGTGCCTCTTTCTTTCCTGCCACCTCTGTTTTGTGGAACTCTGTTCCATCTTCTGTATTTCCCTCCGCATTTAATCTCAATTTCTTTAAAGCCCGCGTCTGCGCTCACCTAAGAAATTTGCGTTAGGTGGGTACTTTGGGGGTGGTTTTCATTTTTAGGATTTTGTGCTCTTGGAGTATCTGACGTCTGATCTATCTTGCATTTCAAATTGGAGCAGAGAGAACATGGTTGTTTTCAAAGCAACAAAACTCAATTCCTCCATATCTCTACTCGACACAATCTTCCACACTCAACTCAGACCTTCATCTCTCCTCAATATTCTTGGTGTTTCTTTTTCTCGTGATCTTTCTTGGAAAGATCACATTAGTTTTCTTTTTAAACAAGCTTCTAAGAAGTTGGGTGTCTCTGAGGCGCCTACAGCATTTTTTTTACTCTACCTCTGTTTCTTGCTCTGTATAGAGGTGTTGTTTGCCCCTGTATAGAGTATGTGTCACACATCTGGGGTGGTTCCACTCACAGAGGCCCTGCCCTCTCTGAGAAGGCGAAGTCTAGGGATTTTCGTCTTATCAACTCTCCTGCTCTCTCTAATTCTCTCCAATCTCTTTATGCTCGTCTAATTGTTGTCACTCTTTCTATATTATCGCTATTACAACGGTCACTGCTCTTCTGAACTCTCTTGTCGCATGCCTCCTTCATTGAGAAGGGAACGTAGGACTCGTCTTTCTACACAGTCTCATCCTTTCTCTATCACACTCTCTGACCCCAGACTATACCGCTATGCTCAATCTTGCATGAACTCTACTGGTAAAGTCTGGAACACTTACTTCATCTATTTTCCCAACTTCCTATGACTGACACACCTTCAAACGTCGTGTCTAAGGTCACGTCGGCCTTTAATTTCATCAGGTTTCCGACTTTCCCCCTAACTCTGGTGAAATTTTTGCTATCCCACTAGCCTTTGCCCACCAGAGGTGATATATATATATATATATATATATATATATATATATATATATATATATATATATATATATATATATATATATATATATATATATATATATATATATATATATATAGAGAGAGAGAGAGAGAGAGAGAGAGAGAGAGAGAGAGAGAGAGAGAGAGAGAGAGAGAGAGAGAGAGAGAGAGAGAGAGAGAGGAGAGAGAGAGAGAGAGAGAGAGAGAGAGAGAGAGAGAGAGATTTATTTTGAGAATTTGATGAAAGATATTTGTGGTAGTGAACAATAAAGTCACCTAAAATGTTTAATTCAGGGAATATGCAAGATCAGAGAATTGTCTCTTTTTTGTTGAGTGTAGTTTAGATGTCAAAGAAATAAGGATACTCAGGAAAATGAGAAGATACATAAAGAAAATATATGAATTTAGGAGATAAATGAAGAGAACATATGAATTTATATATGCGTGTGACTTACCTTTCGTCCTTAATAATCCATTGAATATCACTTAATACAACTGAAGATCCAAGCTTTCCAGCATTAAATAATTCAAGAATCGGAGGAAAAATATACGAAGTGATGTTTTCGTAATTGTAGAGTTTAAAACTTAAGGAATTTAGAAAGGCTTCGAATTTATTGCTTATTTCCACGGAGTCTTCTGCTTCCTTCTTCCAATCTTCAAACTGTAAGGTTCCTGTTTTCCAAGATTCGATCTTCTTCAATGCTAAAGGCCATCTTTAATGAAGTTATATATATATATATATATATATATATATATATATATATATATATATATATATATATATATATATATATATATATATATATATATATATATATATATATATATATATATATATATATATATAAATGCTACACCTTCACTAGCTAAAATATGTTCCTTTCTTTCTTTTCCAACTTTCCTAACCTCTTCTCTCTTACTCTTATCATTCACACCTCCAAAATTTAATCACCAATATTTTAAATATTCTCAAATTTTTCATTTTCTTTTCATCCCCTTTTATTATTATTATTATTATTATTATTATTATTATTATTATTATTATTATAATTATTATTATTAATATTATTTTATAGTACTTGTATTATATATATATATATATATATATATATATATATATATATATATATATATATATATATATATATATATATATATATATATATATATATATATATATATATATATATATATATATATATATATATATATATATATATATATATATATATATATATATATATATATATATATATATATATATATATATATATATATATATATATATATATATATATATATATATATATATATATATATATATATATATATATATATATATATATATATATATATATATATATATATATATATATATATATATATATATATATTTTTTTTTTCGGGGGGGGGGTTATTATTATATATATATATATATATATATATATATATATATATATATATATATATATATATATATATATATATATATATATATATATATATATATATATATATATATATATATATATATATATATATTCTTTATATACCCCTTGTTGAAGCAAACACAATGAAAAATAGACACTATTTATTCGTAAATTAAAAAACGTGAGATGTTATAATATTTCTATTTTTCACTATTTTTTTAGTTTTTACTTTTGTTGAGCTTTCGTGCTTTATTAAGTCACTTCTTCAGAACAAATAATTCTCTTCAGCAGTGCAGGAAGTTACGATCGTCTGGCAACATCTAGATGATTAGATGGCAAATTTGGTAGATTTTTAAGAGTTTCTTTTAAGCCTATGGAATTATTTAAGAATATATTTGTGGTGTTGTCTATTGTAGGTTCTCCTTTGATAAGGTTCATGTTGTTGGTATTCTTTATGATAAATGATTCCTTTATTTTTCTGGTGTTTGTATTGTGTATTGTTTTGATTAACTGTGTGTCTTTTAAATTGGGTAAATGGTTTTGAGTTCTTCGGTGATTGGTAAGGGAAGAATGTATATTGTCATTTTTTAGATTTAATGAGTGTTGATAAATCCTTCTTTTTAGGTCGTTGGTTTCGCCGATGTAAATACTATTGCAATTGTTGCATGGAATTTTGTAAATACCTGTGTTGTTGTCTGGTTGATTTGTGTGTGGTTTTAGTATGTGTTTTAATATTATTGAGTTGGATTTTACAGTATGTATTTCAGGGGGTAAACTGTTTCTTATTTCGTGAGGATGAATATTTGGTATGGGTAATATGTTTGTTGGTGTGAACTTACGATTTGGTATTTTGTAATATTTATTTCTTGCTTTCTTGAGACTTAGTTTTATAATGTTATTAGGGTAATGAAGTTTTTTAAAAATGTTGGTTATGTATTCTATTTCATTTTTTAAATTTCATTTTTTAAAGAATAAGAGAAACTTACCTTTGTTTAAATTTGTATTTCCATAACTTCTCCTCATCAATGCAAAGATAAAAAAATCTCTCACATACATTTGATAAAGAAATTAAGGTTTCGATTGTTACAGAAGGATCATAAAATATTTTTAATAAAATTTCAGTAGGAAGCTCATCAAATTTCCTCATTTTGTCCAATTAAAATTTTTCAATATCTTTGTTCAAAAATCTAATTCTGAAAAAAGAAAATGATAAAATAAATTATTATTATTATTATTATTATTATTATTTATTATTCTTGTTGTTAGTAGTATAGGGATCACTTTTGACGGGTGCCAGATTTAGCTACTTTTCGAAAAATCTGGCAACCTAAGCCAAAACTGGATTTTGATTTGCAATGCAAATCACTCCGCTCAAATTGACCTCACGCTCTTTCCTGACACCATTTTGGGGGGTTCAACCCATTGAAATTGGCCTCAAGTCTGGGGAAGGGGCCCCCGCGGGGGGCCCCGTGAACCCTACAAAAATGGTATCAGGAAGTTGACTGAGTTTGGAAAATCGCTGCGTTCACCTCACTCTCTTTCCTGACCATTTTCTTTGCGGTTCAGTTCGGCTGTAATTGGCTCGAATCTGGGGGTCCGGGGTCCTTGAATCGACAAAGAAAATGTCAGGAAGGTATCTGAGAATGCAGGATTGCATGCAAATGCAGAAAAGACGGTTAGGGACAGGTTGCCAGATTTATCGAAAAGTAGCTAAATCTGGCAACCGTCAAAAGTGATCCCTATACTACTTTTGTTATCTTTATAATTGTAATCATAATTTTATTATTTTTATCATTTTTATTTTTTATTTTCACTATTTTTTTTTGTTATCATTTGTAATATTATTATTATTATTATTATTATTATTATTATTATTATTATTATTATTATTATTATTACCATAATTTTTATTATTTTAATTATTATTTTTATTATTTTTACAATTTTTATTTTTTATTATGACTATTATTTTTATTTTTATATTATTATTATTATTATTATTATTATTATTATTATTATTATTATTATTATTATTATTTGTTACACTTTTTGTTAGTTTATGATAATTATTATTTTTATTATTTGTATTATTATTATTATTATTATTTTTTGTTGCTTTTTGTTAGTTTATGATTATTATTATTATTATTTTTATTATTATTATTATTATTATTATTATTATTATTATTATTATTATTATTATTATTATTATTATTATTATTATTATTAATACTGTCTCTTTTTCTGCCATTATTGTTTTCAATTTTTTTTTTTTTTTTTTTTTTTTTTTTTTTTTTTTTTTTTTTTTTTTTTTTGTTGCTATGTAT
>SEYY01001947.1:0-31037 GCA_009176605.1 Armadillidium nasatum | reverse complement strand
TTAAATTAAAAAAAATTTGATATGTATCCAAATTATCAATTAATTTTTGTTGTATTTAGCACATTTTTTTTTTACTTTTCATCGAGTTTCTTTTATATACCTCTTATCAGCGTATTTATTGGTTATTTTTGATATGTATCCAAAAATTTATCAAATTTTTTTTGTATTTTTCACATTTTTTTTTATAATTTTAGTTTCTTTTATATACCTTTTATCAGCGTCTTTATTGTTTTTTTGATTTCATAAGCTCTATATACTTTATTTTATCAATATTTATTGATAAAATAACCATATATTTTAAAAAAATTTACCTTAGTTGTATATTTCAATATATATATATATATATATATATATATATATATATATATATATATATATATATATATATATATATATATATATATATATATATATATATATATATATATATATATATATATATATATATATATATATATATATATATATTTCATTTAAAGCTGGTGCAACAGACTAAAATGTAATTTAAAATTTAGATTAAAAAATAAGGTAGATACATACATATTGTCGTTAATTCAATAACAAATAGTTTTATCGCACTAGGAAATGGGAAATACTGTTAACATTATATTTTGAATAAAATTTAAAAACTATACTGTATATTCATTCAGTTAGTCTTATTTTAAAAATGAATTAAAATTAGCAGACTCTCTCTCTCTCTCTCTATATATATATATATATATATATATATATATATATATATATATATATATATATATATATATATATATATATATATATATATATATATATATATATATATATATATATATAATTTCAACTGGAACACCACAATATCCGAGACCAGTATTCCAAACAAGGGTTGTTAATACTCTTGTACAATTTTTAATTAATAAAATGAAAAAAATAACTGATCTTGAAACCTGAACAGAATCTTGCTTGACTTGAAGCCGCAAAAACAACATTAGATTACATAAAAAGACCAAATACCTGTCCATTTCAATCTTTGTTGAAAAGTCCATCAATGATTAAAAATAACTGATTATCAGAAGTTTTATATTTATTTGCCATAAACACTGGTGCATTTGTTCAGTGAAAGCAATCTTAATTTGTTCTATATGGCAATTGAATGCACATTTTTAACACGGTTTAATGAGAATTTCCTCTCTTCTGATACTCAATATCCTTGATATTGGTTAACTAGCAATTAAGTTCGATAATTGAATCCGTGGTAGAAAGGAAATGAGTATGATTTCATTCAATCTTTAAATTTATCCGAGATTTTAAACAAAAAAAAACAATCCTTATCAATCATAGCTATTTTTTCCAAGAATATTTAGGATAGGAAGATGAGTTCTTTAATTTAAGAGCATTAACTGACGATCGGGAACAATCATTTGTTCGCAAGTACATATATAAATGTTCATTAAGTTTCACCTTCATATCTTTCAGAATAAAGTAGCCTGGCACAGACTAATTCCTCTTAACTAAAGGATAAGAATAAGGAATTAGATACTTAAAAGGAAATTAAAATATGTTTTACTGGTTGAACAATTTATATTTTATATTTAAACATATAACAATTAACATGACTTGGCCGTTGTCGAGAATATATATGCCTAAAAGCAGGGGTAAAAAAAAAAAAAAGTTGGAAAAATAAAAAAGAATATTGAGGAGAGAATAAGAAGAGGAATGTTTACGCATTAAGATAGTGCTGAACAGAATTATTAAAAATTAAGAGCTAAAATTTATTTTCAAAAATGAATTTTTGACAATATTTAATTTTAAAAAATAATAAATGAGTTTCCATAAAATTATATTTCAAAATCTATAGAGGAGCAACAAATCTTTCTAGATAATGTAGCAAAGACGAAAGGACTGATTAACCAAACAGCCATGAGATTTCTTTGCCAACAGCTTGTATCAACTTTAGAACCTGCATTTGAAATTATAAGTGTTGAAACTCTACCTTACAGTTTGGAGAAGACTCATGGACCTGCATCGAGACAAGCTAGTCTGAAAATATTATATTTTTGGAGAGCCTTGTGAGAACTTTTAAGAACAGATGGGGAAAGATGTTTATTTCACTGACATAGTTTAACTCCTATTTGATATATATATATATATATATATATATATATATATATATATATATATATATATATATATATATATATATATATATATATATATATATATATATATATATATATATATATATATATATATTAGTAAAACTAAGAAATGGTGTCCAATAGGAAGCCATCTTATCCCCTACACTATAGCTGCGTTCAGAATCTGAACGAAAGCGATCTGATCGGTGGCTTTTTGGCTGAAAGAAAAAACGTCTTTCAGCCAAAAAGCCACAGATCAGATCCCTTTTGTTTGGTTTCTGAACTCAGCTTATATAATCTGTGCAAAGCAGACCTACCAACCCAACAAACTCTAGAAATAAAACTAATAACATAAGACTACGACATATCCATCATGATACAAAACTCTTCCATATCCACAGCCACCATACTCACTCATCATACATTCGACAACTGGAAACATGGTTAATATCAAGCAGAATGATAGCTTCCCTCTAAAAATCCTCAATTATCCTTATTACTACCTATAGACATCAATCTTCATCTACTCCCAAGTAAAATTGAATATCTTCATTCCTCAAAAAAAAATTTCCATACATCCTAGGCCTTACATATGACACACACTTCACCTTCTCAAAACACATTCAAAACATAACCAACACTGCAAACCTGAAATTAAACATCATACGAACACTCAAAAAACAACTTCAGTAACGAACTATTCTCCCGAAAAATAGTATACAAACAGTTTGCCAGACCAACTCTTAATTGCGCATCTACAGCCAGGTACCCTGCCACCTCACACTCAAACACAGAGAAATTACAAAAAAAAAAAAAATAATACCGCTCTTTGAATCATCACAGGTTGCACTAGAACCACTCCAACTCAACATTTACACGAAGAAACCAAAAAAAAAAGTCCCGATCCGTGTTCACTTATATATGATTGGAACCAAATCCTGCACAAACACACTAGACATATCACAGCCATGTTACTATACCCTACTCACCCCATCATCTCCTGCCCACAAATACAGTAACATATTCAGAACCATTAAACCTACTCCAAACAAGGTATCACTAAACAAACACACATACACCTTCAAAAGACAAAATTACAACAACTTTCGCCAACCAAATCACCTCCTCAACGAACAACCCCCATCATATCAAACACACACAACACATTACAACGCAAAACCTAAAGAACCCATCTAGATTGAGGTCAGGCCACCAGCCAAACCTTCTAGCATACAAAAATAATTCAATATACAAAACACACTATTTTCAATATGCCAAATATGTATGCAAGAACCAGAAAAAACAGAACACCTATTTCTGAGATGCCCTACCTTCACATAACACTGAACCCTCCCAACACTTCTCCACTCTGAGACACCTTAGGGAACTGCTGGTGGCCGTTGCGAATTTTCTGAAGGGGTATATATATATATATATATATATATATATATATATATATATATATATATATATATATATATATATATATATATATATATATATATATATATATATATATATATATATATATATATATTAAATACGAACTTCCAAGACAGGCCGTGAATTAGCGTCTTTAGCAGTCGTTTATCATTATTCCTTAAATGATAACCAAGCTATCAACTAGATTCTACGATTTCATTGTTTGAAACAACAAAAAACCATGCGCAGAAAAAAAGGTTTTCTAGATAACCTCAGCCAAAAAAAACTATATTTAAAGACAAGCTGAATGGAAGTTCCAGTGAAAGTTAAAAACCCTTCCTGAAAGTGAAATCTAAGGACTCTCCCTAAAATCAATATGCCAAATATTTTCAAACTAAACTAAATACTGCCATACTGATTCGCTTAATCATAATGTCAAATATACTCGAATATTTCAATATTTTCTAAAACGAAACACACTATTTTAAGCTATGCCATTCAAATACACAAAAATAACAGCTAAAGAAAATAAAATTACTGCCCTACCCAGTTTTATACATTGTAATAGCTTATTTAATATGAAAATAAATATGAAAACATAAAATTCAACGGAATAAACAATTTCAAAACCTGCAGTTTTATTTGTTAATGAACAACAATATGGCAACCTTCACGATATCGATTGAAAGTCATCAGCCTGGTAGACTATTAAAGAAGTATTCACTATAGTCACAACCAAATACAACCTCCGGTCTCTTAGTCTATAAAACAAAAATCTCTTCACACCAGACAGACGCGAGCACAGCTCTATTCTACATTAGGATCTGTCCCCATCCAAATAGCACCTTATTAAATAGAAACACACTCACACACACACACACACACACACACACATACACACATATATATATATATATATATATATATATATATATATATATATATATATATATATATATATATATATATATATATATATATATATATATATATATATATATATATATATATATATATATATATATATATAAGTAGGTTCCCCTTCCTATTCTCACTCTATCAGCTCCTGCAGAACACCCTTTAGATATAATAAAAAATAAAGGCAAGATACTGTCAAAATATTTATAAAACTTTAAAAGGTATAAATAATTTTAGAACATTTAAATTAAAAATTTAAATTGAAATTTTAACATTAAAAATAAAAGATCTTAATACATATAGCAAGAAGTTTGAACAGAAGGACAAAAGTTAATTTCAACCAGATGGATTGTGACTAAAAAATTTCAGGATGGTAAAAGTATATATAAGGGAAGATGCTTTGAGGAAGAGAAAGGAAAACTATTTACCAAGATGTTTTTAATAAACGCAACAAAATTGTGACAATGCAAACAGATCCAATATATTCTTTACGACTTTAATTTTTCTTCTCGAGTGCCGATTTTTTCAAAATCTGAGCTCCAATTCCAAAACTTGTGGCTGTATCCTAAGCTCCTGCTATATATATATATATATATATATATATATATATATATATATATATATATATATATATATATATATATATATATATATATATATATATATATATATATATATATATATATATATATATATATATATATATATATATATTTTAATAAGTATTTCAATAAAACTGAATATGACTTAAATTGGGCGTAGGATATTTGGTGTATTTTTAGCATTTTAAATAATTTATGTTTCTTTCTAATACAAGTCATAATCGATTTGGATATCCAAGGCCATGAGCTCCGTTTATTTGAAATTTGTTTAGTTTTTTTAGGAAAAAATTTATTTACAATACCATTTACCCAAGTTCGAGGAAAGATTCAACCAAATCATCAACGGGGAGCTCAGGTGATACATTAAAAACAACTCTATTGTTACATGGTTCATTAAATTTAACAATATTACCAACAGAAAAATCTCTGAAGGATACCTTCCTTACATCATTTAATTGAAAATCAAAGAATACGAGACTTGGAAAATGATCGGCAACCAAAAATTCAAGAATAAATGCCTCAGTATTACAATATAAATTACTCCAGATATGATCAATTAAACTTAAGTAATCAACATTGGCCGGTGATACATAAGTTGGCACTGCGATTAAAAATTGGTAACAAAAACTTACCAGAATATTAAAATATTCGGCGGAATCGATATTTAGGTTACAAAAATAATTTATATTAAAGTCTCTCCTCAGTATACACCTTGAACTCAACCGACGAATATCATTCAAAGCATTTACATGAAAAATTATTAAAATCAGCAATAGACCCATTAGGTGGCCTATAAATTCCACCCAGTATAACTTTCCCCAAACCTCTTAAATTAAAGCGTATAAATAGCCGATTCATGAGAATCACATATACCTGTAAAATTATCTATCACATCAACAGCAATATCGTTTCGAACATACATCAAAACTCCACCACCTCTACTATTCCTATTTACCCAAATTTTCTTATAGCCTTTAATATTATATAAACAGCTAGTTGAGTCAGTTAACCAAGTTTCAGTTATTAACATAAGCTACATTTAAATTATAATATTAACATTGAAATCAAATTTACAAAGTTGGCCACTAAACTCCAAACATTAAAATTTAATACCGAAAACTAGCCATTTAAAAGTTTTTGCTTAGTTAACTCGTTAACATTCTTTATTACAAAACACTGCTCGTTAAAAAATAAATTATCCAGTTCGCTCATTAGGACGCAAATATCGTATGTTACAAAAGAGTCCAAATGCTAAGCCATAATAATTAAATTACAGAGAAAAGGTACACACCAGTCAATTTTAAACAATTTTATACTCGTTAACATCCGTCATATTATAGACAAGTTTCTTGGGTCCATCCTTAGTTAGTTTTACATAAACTTTACCTTTAAAACTAAATACAGAATGAATATTACCAAATGTCTCTTTAATTAAACGCAATTCTTTAGCTGTCCAAAGCGTTTTTCTGTGTTAAATAAAAATTCGAATACAAATGCGGAGGTTTTACAAATATAAAAGTTTTTAAACAGTTTCGGGATGAAAGTCACGTCACTAAAATACACTAGCAATATCATTTTAGACTTACCAAATCGTTCAACTTTAAAACTATAGTAATCATCAATTCCAAGAGTCGTAGATATCAAATTTTTTACAAAGTCTGCATCATTCATTGTGGAATCTTCAAGATTACCTCCAGTTAACAAAACTTCTTCACTGCGTGATCGACGTTCCAAAGTCATCCAATCTTGTTTCGAGTTCATCAATTTTTTTTTATCCTTGTCGTTAAGTTTTTCTTTAAGCATTCTTATATATCATTTTCATTTTTGATAGATTTAGCATTACTGATTTTTAATTGTGAGCTAATTTCATCAAGTTTTTTCTGAATAGAATTCAAATGTTTTATCAGCTCGTCAAAAAATGTTGAATCAAGTGTAGGTTGCGATCCGCCAGCAGATGATCCGGTTTTCTTCGATCTTAAATTTACAGATTTTTTAGGCTTGTAACTGCTAAGAAACGTTGTCAAATCTTTAGTACTCTTGTCATCATGGTTAACATCGAGAGTTTCAATATTAGTAAAGTCACTATCACTATTTCTACCAGACATTATAACACTATGCAATAGAACAGTTTCAAATAGGGTAGCAGTTTAGACTCAGGAGCGCTACATAGCACGTCCTCACTCAACTATATATATATATATATATATATATATATATATATATATATATATATATATATATATATATATATATATATATATATATATATATATATATATATATATATATATATATTGCAATGGGTCGCCGAAGCGCTCAAACGTTTTTATTACTGGTAGGGCAATCCCAACCAGTCACCAGTACTAGTGATAAGGAAAGAGAATACTAAAAATCAATTGACCAAACCAAATATATGGTGCCTAAACTCCGATCGACTGAGAACTGATGAAATATTGTTGTTCAAAAACCAATGGCATTTGCTGATGTGGGGGAACACATTGGTGATGGATGTTTGTGAGATCTTCAGACGAGCAAAATAAACCTCCTGCAAACAATTCTTATTAAAAGATGATTTCCAATCACCAAGGGGTGGCTTGTTAAACTTTAAAACTAAAGTTTGCGGAAACCAATTGGTACCTTTCAAAAATCCTCTTCTGAATACAAGGATAAAGTCTTTTTCAGTGAGTTGACCAATCGCAATGACTTTTTCTAGATTTGCTGATGTACAGCATGGAACATATAAAGCAAACTTGAACTTATCTTCAAAAATGTTATTGGTCCGAGCACCAACATGAGATAGGACTCGAGATGGGAGTGGAAATATTCAGAAAATGCTAGACGAGAAAAAAAAAAAAAGCTTAGCAAATAACCCCCTAAACGAATCCAAAAAAAAAAAACTAAGGTTATCACGCCACACGCCGTATGCGAACAATGATGTTACGATGTCCAATGGTAGCCTGCACAGTCTTAAGTAATTGTTATATGGTCGCGTGCCTATTTTACCCGTGTTGCTTACCTGGTGAAAGATGACAGTAGTTGTCTTGATCGTTCGTTGAAAACAGGAAGCCCACTGAAACCGTGAATACGTTACCCTATTGACCGCCTCTTTGCATTTAGCCTTTTATTTATTATTATCATTATTATTTTTTGCAAGACAGGCAAAGCACAAATCATCTGCGTACAAATATTAGTGGACGGTAAGGGGAACTACTGCAACTATTATTAAATAAAGAGCCAAACAATATGACACTCAAGATGAAGGTATGAGGAACACGAATGAAAAGTTATAGAAAGGGTCATTAATTTTTTACCCGAAACAAATTTTGATGAAACTTGAAAGTTGTTTCCCGAGCTAAAGTGCATGAAATTTAAGGATTTCAAAAAGACTTTACCACATGTCTTTTCTTCATCAACAAACATCACGTACAATTATTTTTTGGTATGTTTACGAAAACCAAAGTTGAAACGAGGAACCTGCCTTCAGGCTCTCTTAAAAGGGATTTAACCAAATATTCCACTTTCTTCTCCATTAACTTGCACGTATTGCATAAAATGGTAATGGGTTTCCAAGAATCTTCCTTGTACTGATCATTATTATTATGCTTTTTAGACTGTAATTCCTTAAGACAAGAACTATATAGTTTGTAGAGAGACTATAACACAAATTTTCAGATCGATTAGATAATATAAGGCGATGGGTAAAGTTAACAGATCATATCGTAAGAGCTTGAGTATGTTGCAACGGCACTTATAAGATTACAATGTTGTGTTTAAAAATGAAAATATTGCTGTAATTAAGATTTTGTCCATCCTTGATTGTGGATGGAAATCAGAAGTGGATATTCATAAATACGTTCCAAAAAAATCAAGACACCCTGAAATGCTCGAGTTGCATAAACCAGGGCATCCGTAACGACTTGATGGACGACATATTAACCCATATGGGTCGTCACCACTGTGGAAAAAGTTTTCGAGATTTTGACTATCCAGACCGACGGAATCTTGTAGATACATTTACCGTTGAGAAATACAGAATACAGAGTTCTTTCTATTAACTGCTGTTGATTCTGCGAGATCCCGCAGCCGCTGTTTTATATACTACTAAAACTCCATATGCTTTTTATAACGTTTATAGATTTTTATATTTGTTAATTTGTGCTCACTAAAAAAGATCAACAAGAAGATGCACGTCATACCGAAGTAGACGATCCAGGAATCAATCCCTATGACTAACAAAATTAAATTTGAAAAGTACATAAAAAGCTTAGTCTTTTGTCAAGAAGGCTTCTGGAGACGGGAACGTGCGAGTCGTTGTGATAAAAGAAAAGGAAGTTTAATCCAATGTATGTTATCTTCAATTACGAGTTGTTGAAGTGTTGGTGAGGAAGTGATTTTTGGCATGAAGATCTAATCAATATCGTTCCCAAGTAAAAAAAACAGACGTTGTCTAATGTAAGATGATCCATAATGGACAAAGATCAGATGCTCTCATCAACAACATGGGGTTTGTTGGTCAATTTTTTCATAGGTAAGTTTACCATAATTAAGACCAGAAACTGATGTAGAGGGTCTACCAAAGTGTTAGTATTAGGAGACGAGAGTCTACCAACATGGAGTTTCAAAGGAAAACAGCAGTGAAATGAAGCTGCTTTAAAAGATCACAAAGTTAGATTTGGAAACCGTAAAGCTAGGCGCCAAAATTAGAACAGTGTGTGTACACCATGGACTCGAACAGTCACTACATGTAGAACTGTGGGAAAGGAGAAGAGGTTTAACTAATTTTCAGATGAGTATAACAGCCAATCTACGATCACTTATCTTTTCAGAAGATGGCAAGGTTGTTAAAAATAGTACCCTGAGGACTTGTAGGCAGAAAATTTTTGGAAACAAAATTGCAGCTGTTGGAGACAGACACACCCACTGGTGAACAACTAATTTCTATTGTCTAATTTCAAAAATCCACAGCTTTTCTGCTATAGACACCTCAAAAAATTGCTTGGATGAGTCTACCCTCATTCAAAAAAGAATTACCGAGACTCTCAAAACTATGATCTCGATTAGCAGCAAGATCATATCAAGGTGGTAAATGGTAATACAACTGAAGTTAAATGGGTTTAATGTTCGAATGAGTCAAAGTTTGTAACTTCATTAAGACATAAGAGCAGTAGTTACCAAGAAAATGAGAGAAGCCCTCCTCCACATTATTGAGTACCAATGTGGGCAAGGCTAGAGATTAGGAAAATGGAGGAGAACGCTGCAAAACTCACAATCAGCTAAGATAAAATGTAAGTAATTAAATTAGCCATCCAAAGACGAAAGCAGACACTCATTAGCTGGTATGTTTTTTTTTTTTTGCGATGGGAGTCCTCTATTTAGTGGATTTGGAGCTTTAAATAAGATTTTCTGAAGGCACCGTAATGGGTGTGTGCAAGGCTTCAGCAATTATATGGTTGGCAGTTAATGAGAAGCTCCAGAATTTAGAGAATAGTCAAACGTCCCGTGTGAAGGACTAGTTTATGAACTAAAATCTCTCTCTCTCTCTCTCTCTCTCTATCTATATATATATATATATATATATATATATATATATATATATATATATATATATATATATATATATATATATATATATATATATATATATATATATATATATATATATGTTAGTTGTGAACTGCTTCAAGTAAAGTCATTAAATAACACCGCAAATGAACAAAACTTCGCACATTGATTATATATGGGAACCCCTATCATAATATTTAAAAGTCTTGAACTGTGATTTTAGGTGACCGTATTGCATACACAAGACTCTTAATGAAAATGGAAATAATGAGCACGGATGCACAATAAATGTATTTTTAATCAAATACCATCCCTACCTGTAATTTCATGTCTTCTTCAGGTCAAAGACTCTAAAATCTCTTTCTCCCTCAATCATAACAAAGATCTCATCATGAATCAATGCTTTCTGCTAACAGGACAAAGCAGTTAAACTATAATAATCCTAACATGACAAAGCAGTTCAACTATATATATATATATATATATATATATATATATATATATATATATATATATATATATATATATATATATATATATATATATATATATATATATATATATATATATATATATATATATATATATATATTTAGATATGTGATTATTAGGAAGATCCTGAATCTTCTAAATGTCCCACAAATCTAAACCCCGACTCATCCTGATGTTTTGACAAATACCTTGAAATTCTGTGACAACGAACTCTATTGGTTCTACAATAGCTCATATTCCAATGCGTTCGTTAAGAGCCGTTGCGGAAACTCCTTACGTCGGACTGTTCTCATAACTGATGACACGAGATGAACTATCACAACGTCTGAATAGTTTATCTATAACTCAAAGCATCTGAATGTGAGGTATTCAGCAACTGATGATGCACAGGTACGGTATTTTTTTTCATTATTCGTGAATTCCTTTTTCTATATACCAATTAAATTATGTTTCATTCCTTTTTGTTATAATCAAAAGAAATCAGGAGTGATTTTAGGCTTTATTCAACTGACAAAGCAGATCTGCAAGTAAATAATGATTAATAATAACAATAATAACAATAATCATAAAGTAAATACATATATACAAAAAAATAGCATACCAAACCAAGTTGAGAGTCCCGTCTTCATAATTTATTTGAAGTCAATTAGAATACTGAATTTTATTATGAGAAACAACGCTATATATACTACAAAATTTAGTTGGGTGGTAATGTAAATATTAGGATTCTGACATAGTTGGTTGTTCTACGTTTATGCGTAGCAATATAATAAAATGAGATAAATATATATAACATTCACTCCATCCTAAAAAAATTGAAGACGAATCAAAGATTTAAGCGATCCACAGGGCGCCGAACGCGAGAAGATCGACGTAAACCAGATTCAGCATCATGAGGCTCCGTCCTTTCCAGATCGACAGCTTCAGGGAAAGAATGATTAGAAACATAAGCCACCGTCTGATCCACACTAAAATCTCCCGAAGATTGGTCTGAGGGCGATCCTCGAGCATATGAGAAGTCCTTGTTAGATTCAGGTATCAATCTTCCAGCAGGTGCCAAATCCTCAGTAGATACAGTTTCTTCTCTCCCATTAGGAAATCTGACAAGGGCATGCTGGGGGTTGGCCTCCAAGAGTCGAACTTCTTCCACCAAGGGGTCAAGCTTATGCCGAGTATACTTTTTCAGCAGCATAGGTCCTGATGAAGAAAGCCATGTAGGTAATCCTAAACCGGTCGAAGTTCGTCGAGGATAAGAGAACAACCTTTCATGGGGAGTAGCGTTAGTGGCAGTACATAAAAGAGATCTTACAGAATGAAGAGCATCTGGTAATACAGATTCCCAATTATGAAGAGAAATATTCCGAGATTCTAGAGCCAAAGTAATAGTCTTCCAAATGATTCCCACAAACCTTTCACATTGGCCATTACCAGTTGGATGATAAGGAGTTGATCGACTGCTTGAGATACCATGGCGGAAAAGGAAAGTCTTTAGAGACGAAGACATGAAGGAAGACCCTCTATCTGAGTGTATATAAGTAGGCAAACCAAAAATAGAAAATAAAGAAGTGAGGTAGCCTATAACAGTCTCTGCTGAAGTGTCCTTGCACGGGAAGGCAAACGGAAACCTGGAGAACTCATCAACAATAATCAGTAGATATTTGTTTGAACTAGAAGAGGTCAAAGGACCTTTGGAGTCCATACTGAGTCTGTCAAACGGCCGCATAGCATGTATCAATTCTTCAGAAGCAGGCTTGTAAAACTTAGTCTTAACTCTGCAACAAACAGGGCAAGAGGATGTTACTTTCTTAATATCTTCTACCGAGTATGGAAGATTCCTACTACGAACGAAATGGAGAAGTCGCGTAATACCAGGGTGACAAAGAGCACTGTGAAGTTCTGACAGTTTCGAAGTAAGTGTAGCAGCACAAGAACCTCGAGAAAGAGCATCAGCCGCAATATTGAACTTTCCAGGTCTATAAGTTATATCAAATGAATAAGGCATTATTTCAGTCTTCCATCTGAGAATTTTATCATTCTTAATTTTGCTCCTATGCTGAGTACTAAACATAAAAGAGACGGATCTCTGATCTGTAATTAAAGAGAAATGCCTAGCAGCCAAGAAATGGTGCCATTTTCTGATGGACTCTATTATAGCATAGGCTTCTTTTTCTATAGAGGAATGTTTCCTCTCTGAGGGAGAGAGAGATCTTGAATAAAATGCTACAGGACATCCTTCCTGACTCAGAGTAGCCCCAATGGCAGCTTCAGAAGCATCAGTTTCCAGAGTAAAAGGGAGATGATCGTCTATCTTCTCATTTTCACCGAAGTAAGAATAGCCTCTTTTAAGTCGGAGATAGCGGACTCTTGCACGTTCATCCAAAGGCAAGGAGGCATCAATTAATGGTCGAATTCTTTCTGAATAACGAGGAATCCACCGGGAGTAGTAAGCAAACAATCCTATAAGACGAGAGAGACTTCTTTTAGTGTCAGGCAGAGGCATATGTTTTAAAGGGTCAAGTCGTTCTGGATCAGGTCTTAATTCGTTAAATCGTACTTCGTATCCGAGCAAACGCACGGATTCAGCAGAATAAACACATTTGTCATCATTAAGGGTCATGTTTAAGATTTTCGCCACTTCAAAGAATTTCAACAATTCTTGTCATGTTCTTCTTTAGTAATTCCACAAATAGTCACATCATCAAGATAGGCGTAAGTTCCTGAAAGATTATATTTGCGTATAATTTCATCCATAATTTTCTGAAAGCAAGCTACTACGTTCTTTAATCCAAAACTTAATCTCTTAAATTGATATAGTCGTTCTTTCGCTTCAAAAGCAGTATAATGTCTTTCTTCTTTCAATAGCGGAACCAAGTGATAAGCACTTTTAAAATCTATGGTGCTGAAAAATTTATAATTGGCTATTTTATTTACTAAATCATCGATACTAGGTAGAGGATAGGTGTCAAGGTAAGTAAACTTGTTAATAGTTTGAGAGTAATCAATTACAAGACGTCTTTTGTTTCGTTGATTGACAATTAAAACTTGCGCTCTCCATGGGGATTGACTGTTCTCAATTATATCCTCAGACAATAATCGATTAATCTCTGATCTGATGAAGTCAGAATCTTTAACTCCAAACTTTCTTGATTTAGTTGCTATCGGACGACAATCCGAAGACAAACTGGAAAATACCCTAGGTGGAGTTATTGAGTGAGCAGTTAAAGCACAAATGTCAAGAGAGGGTTCGGGTCCGTCATAGCGCAAATTGATATTTGAATGTTTCGTCAGAAAAGGAAGGCCCAACACTACATCAGTACATAATTGTTTCATTATCAATAGCTTGATTCGAGAATAAAGCCTGCCTCTAACTTTTATATCACAGTAACAAACTTTATCAATGACAGATTGATAACTTGACGAAGCCAAGGAAACGACACCAGAATAAGAAGTAGAAATCTTGAGGCGATGAACAATAGCTTCAGACACGAAATTCTCTGAGCTCCCCGTGTCAATAAGAGCATTAACATTCTCACCATTCAGAGTCACATCTATGAAAGACTTCTTAAGGACATCAGGAACACATGCAAGTACTGAGAAAGCAGAAACTGCATTGCCAGTTTTGCTCCTACATACTCTGGCATAATGTCCGAGCTTCCGACATTTTCGACAGGTAGCATTTCGAGCAGGACATACAGAGCGAGAATGTCGATCACCCCCACAGAAATAACACTGAGTCTTTCTAATGTTGGAATCAGAGGCTGCACATACATCTCCAGTAGTAGTGACAGTATAATTAGTAGCAACTTTAGGTTCCTCCAGTTCAATAACTTGAGCAGAACTTGAGATGTCTGAACTCTCCTGATAAGAATGAGAATCTCTAAAAGCTATCTCCAAACTTCTTGCCTGGTTAACAGCATTAGTTAAATCCAAAGACTTATTTTCTAGGAGTCTAGTCCTAATCTGTTGAGAGTTTAAATCCCGTTATGAAAGTATCTCTAATATACTCATTTTTATATTCTTCAGCAGAAACGGATCGAAAGTTGCAATCTATGCTTAGTTTATAAAGGGCTCTCAGATATTCATCAATAGTCTCATTACATGTTTGTTTTCGCGTAGACAAATGATGCCGAGCGACAACTTCATTAGCAGGCCTAATAAAAACATCTTTAAGAGTATTCAAGGCTTCATCGAAAGTAGTACAGTCAACGATAATTTCAAAATTCTCAGAAGATAAAGAGTTCGCTAAAAATCCCCAAGTAAGCATTCTCCGAGGCCTCGATAGTTTCTTTAAAACGAGTAAACACATACAACCAATGCTTGAAGACTCTAGGAGCCTCAGGAGACGTAGGAAGAATTTCTAGTTTATCAGGCCGAAGTCCTCTCCCCATATTTTGTTCAGTTGAATAAATTGTTATAATCAAAAGAAATCAGGAGTGATTTTAGGCTTTATTCAACTGACAAAGCAGGACCAATCGCATTTGCATCAACCTCCTATCTAAACTAAGCATAGATTGCAACTTTCGATCCGTTTCTGCTGAAGCATATAAAAATGAATATATTAGAGATACTTTCATAACGGGTTTAAACTCTCAACAGATTAGGACTAGACTCCTAGAAAATAAGTCTTTGGATTTAACTAATGCTGTTAACCAGGCAAGAAGTTTGGAGATAGCTTTTAGAGATTCTCATTCTTATCAGGAGAGTTCAGACATCTCAAGTTCTGCTCAAGTTATTGAACTGGAGGAACCTAAAGTTGCTACTGATTATACTGTCACTACTACTGGAGATGTATGTGCAGCTTCTGATTCCAACATTAGAAAGACTCAGTGTTATTTCTGTGGGGGTGATCGACATTCTCGCTCTGTATGTCCTGCTCGAAATGCTACCTGTCGAAAATGTCGGAAGCTCGGACATTATGCCAGAGTATGTAGGAGCAAAACTGGCAATGCAGTTTCTGCTTTCTCAGTACTTGCATGTGTTCCTGATGTCCTTAAGAAGTCTTTCATAGATGTGACTCTGAATGGTGAGAATGTTAATGCTCTTATTGACACGGGGAGCTCAGAGAATTTCGTGTCTGAAGCTATTGTTCATCGCCTCAAGATTTCTACTTCTTCTTATTCTGGTGTCGTTTCCTTGGCTTCGTCAAGTTATCAATCTGTCATTGATAAAGTTTGTTACTGTGATATAAAAGTTAGAGGCAGGCTTTATTCTCGAATCAAGCTATTGATAATGAAACAATTATGTACTGATGTAGTGTTGGGCCTTCCTTTTCTGACGAAACATTCAAATATCAACTTGCGCTATGACGGACCCGAACCCTCTCTTGACATTTGTGCTTTAACTGCTCTGTCAATAACTCCACCTAGGGTATTTTCCAGTTTGTCTTCAGATTGTCGTCCAATAGCAACTAAATCAAGAAAGTTTGGAGTTAAAGATTCTGACTTCATCAGATCAGAGATTAATCGATTATTGTCTGAGGATATAATTGAGAACAGTCAATCCCCATGGAGAGCGCAAGTTTTAATTGTCAATCAACGAAACAAAAGACGTCTTGTAATTGATTACTCTCAAACTATTAACAAGTTTACTTACCTTGACACCTATCCTCTAGCTAGTATCAATGATTTAGTAAATAAAATAGCCAATTATAAATTTTTCAGCACCATAGATTTTAAAAGTGCTTATCACTTGGTTCCGCTATTGAAAGAAGAAAGACATTATACTGCTTTTGAAGCGAATGGACGACTATATCAATTTAAGAGATTAAGTTTTGGGTTAACGAACGGAGTAGCTTGCTTTCAGAGAATTATGGATGAAATTATACGCAACTATAATCTTTCAGGAACTTACGCCTATCTTGATGATGTGACTATTTGTGGAATTACTAAAGAAGAACATGACAAGAATGTTGAAATTCTTTGAAGTGGCGAAAATCTTAAACATGACCCTTAATGATGACAAATGTGTTTATTCTGCTTAATCCGTGCGTTTGCTCGGATACGAAGTACGATTTAACGAATTAAGACCTGATCCAGAACGACTTGACCCTTTAAAACATATGCCTCTGCCTGACACTAAAAGAAGTCTCTCTCGTCTTATAGGATTGTTTGCTTACTACTCCCGGTGGATTCCTCGTTATTCGGAAAGAATTCGACCATTAATTGATGCCTCCTTGCCTTTGATGAACGTGCAAGAGTCGCTATCTCCGACTTAAAAGAGGCTATTCTTACTTCGGTGAAAATGAAGATAGACGATCATCTCCCTTTTACTCTGGAAACTGATGCTTCTGAAGCTGCCATTGGGGCTACTCTGAGTCAGGAAGGATGTCCTGTAGCATTTTATTCAAGATCTCTCTCTCCCTCAGAGAGGAAACATTTCTCTATAGAAAAAGAAGCCTATGCTATAATAGAGTCCATCAGAAAATGGCACCATTTCTTGGCTGCTAGGCATTTCTCTTTAATTACAGATCAGAGATCCGTCTCTTTTATGTTTAGTACTAAGCATAGGAGCAAAATTAAGAATGATAAAATTCTCAGATGGAAGACTGAATTAATGCCTTATTCATTTGATATAACTTATAGACCTGGAAAGTTCAATATTGCGGCTGATGCTCTTTCTCGAGGTTCTTGTGCTGCTACACTTACTTCGAAACTGTCAGAACTTCACAGTGCTCTTTGTCACCCTGGTATTACGCGACTTCTCCATTTCGTTCGTAGTAGGAATCTTCCATACTCGGTAGAAGATATTAAGAAAGTAACATCCTCTTGTCCTGTTTGTTGCAGAGTTAAGCCTAAGTTTTACAAACCTGCTTCTGAAGAATTGATACATGCTATGCGGCCGTTTGACAGACTCAGTATGGACTCCAAAGGTCCTTTGACCTCTTCTAGTTCAAACAAATATCTACTGATTATTGTTGATGAGTTCTCCAGGTTTCCGTTTGCCTTCCCGTGCAAGGACACTTCAGCAGAGACTGTTATAGGCTGCCTCACTTCTTTATTTTCTATTTTTGGTTTGCCTACTTATATACACTCAGATAGAGGGTCTTCCTTCATGTCTTCGTCTCTAAAGACTTTCCTTTTCCGCCATGGTATCTCAAGCAGTCGATCAACTCCTTATCATCCAACTGGTAATGGCCAATGTGAAAGGTTTGTGGGAATCATTTGGAAGACTATTACTTTGGCTCTAGAATCTCGGAATATTTCTCTTCATAATTGGGAATCTGTATTACCAGATGCTCTTCATTCTGTAAGATCTCTTTTATGTACTGCCACTAACGCTACTCCCCATGAAAGGTTGTTCTCTTATCCTCGACGAACTTCGACCGGTTTAGGATTACCTACATGGCTTTCTTCACCAGGACCTGTGCTGCTGAAAAAGTATACTCGGCAGAAGCTTGACCCCTTGGTGGAAGAAGTTCGACTCTTGGAGGCCAACCCCCAGCATGCCCTTGTCAGATTTCCTAATGGGAGAGAAGAAACTGTATCTACTGAGGATTTGGCACCTGCTGGAAGATTGATACCTGAATCTAACAAGGACTTCTCACCTGCTGGAGGATCGCCCTCAGACCAATCTTCGGGAGATTTTAGTGTGGATCAGACGGTGCCTGATGTTTCTAATCATTCTTTCCCTGAAGCTGTCGATCTGGAAAGGACGGAGCCTCATGATGCTGAATCTGGTTTACGTCGATCTTCTCGTGTTCGGCGCCCTGTGGATCGCTTAAATCTTTGATTCGTCTTCAATTTTTTTTAGGATGGAGTGAATGTTATATATATTTATCTCATTTTATTATATTGCTACGCATAAACGTAGAACAACCAACTATGTCAAAATCCTAATATTTACATTACCACCCAACTAAATTTTGTAGTATATATACCGTTGTTTCTCATAATAAAATTCAGTATTCTAATTGACTTCAAAAAATTATGAAGACGGGACTCTCAACTTGGTTTGGTATGTTATTTTTTTGTATATATGTATTTACTTTATGATTATTATTGTTATTATTAATCATTATTTACTTGCAGATCTGCTTTGTCAGTTGAATAAAGCCTAAAATCACTCCTGATTTCTTTTGATTATAACAAAAAGGAATGAAACATAATTTAATTGGTATATAGAAAAAGGAATTCACGAATAATGAAAAAAAATACCGTACCTGTGCATCATCAGTTGCTGAATACCTCACATTCAGATGCTTTGAGTTATAGATAAACTATTCAGACGTTGTGATAGTTCATCTCGTGTCATCAGTTATGAGAACAGTCCGACGTAAGGAGTTTCCGCAACGGCTCTTAACGAACGCATTGGAATATGAGCTATTGTAGAACCAATAGAGTTCGTTGTCACAGAATTTCAAGGTATTTGTCAAAACATCAGGATGAGTCGGGGTTTAGATTTGTGGGACATTTAGAAGATTCAGGATCTTCCTAATAATCACATATCTATATATATATATATATATATATATATATATATATATATATATATATATATATATATATATATATATATATATATATATATATATATATATATATATATATATATATATATATATATATATATATATATATAGTTGAACTGCTTTGTCATGTTAGGATTATTATAGTTTAACTGCTTTGTCCTGTTAGCAGAAAGCATTGATTCATGATGAGATCTTTGTTATGATTGAGGGAGAAAGAGATTTTAGAGTCTTTGACCTGAAGAAGACATGAAATTACAGGTAGGGATGGTATTTGATTAAAAATACATTTATTGTGCATCCGTGCTCATTATTTCCATTTTCATTAAGAGTCTTGTGTATGCAATACGGTCACCTAAAATCACAGTTCAAGACTTTTAAATATTATGATAGGGGTTCCCATATATAATCAATGTGCGAAGTTTTGTTCATTTGCGGTGTTATTTAATGACTTTACTTGAAGCAGTTCACAACTAACATATATATATATATATATATATATATATATATATATATATATATATATATATATATATATATATATATATATATATATATATATATAATATATATATATATATATATATATATATATATATATATATATATATATATATATAGAGAGAGAGAGAGAGAGAGATTTTAGTTCATAAACTAGTCCTTCACACGGGACGTTTGACTATTCTCTAAATTCTGGAGCTTCTCATTAACTGCCAACCATATAATTGCTGAAGCCTTGCACACACCCATTACGGTGCCTTCAGAAAATCTTATTTAAAGCTCCAAATCCACTAAATAGAGGACTCCCATCGCAAAAAAAAAAAAACATACCAGCTAATGAGTGTCTGCTTTCGTCTTTGGATGGCTAATTTAATTACTTACATTTTATCTTAGCTGATTGTGAGTTTTGCAGCGTTCTCCTCCATTTTCCTAATCTCTAGCCTTGCCCACATTGGTACTCAATAATGTAATAATGTGGAGGAGGGCTTCTCTCATTTTCTTGGTAACTACTGCTCTTATGTCTTAATGAAGTTACAAACTTTGACTCATTCGAACATTAAACCCATTTAACTTCAGTTGTATTACCATTTACCACCTTGATATGATCTTGCTGCTAATCGAGATCATAGTTTTGAGAGTCTCGGTAATTCTTTTTTGAATGAGGGTAGACTCATCCAAGCAATTTTTTGAGGTGTCTATAGCAGAAAAGCTGTGGATTTTTGAAATTAGACAATAGAAATTAGTTGTTCACCAGTGGGTGTGTCTGTCTCCAACAGCTGCAATTTTGTTTCCAAAAATTTTCTGCCTACAAGTCCTCAGGGTACTATTTTTAACAACCTTGCCATCTTCTGAAAAGATAAGTGATCGTAGATTGGCTGTTATACTCATCTGAAAATTAGTTAAACCTCTTCTCCTTTCCCACAGTTCTACATGTAGTGACTGTTCGAGTCCATGGTGTACACACACTGTTCTAATTTTGGCGCCTAGCTTTACGGTTTCCAAATCTAACTTTGTGATCTTTTAAAGCAGCTTCATTTCACTGCTGTTTTCCTTTGAAACTCCATGTTGGTAGACTCTCGTCTCCTAATACTAACACTTTGGTAGACCCTCTACATCAGTTTCTGGTCTTAATTATGGTAAACTTACCTATGAAAAAATTGACCAACAAACCCCATGTTGTTGATGAGAGCATCTGATCTTTGTCCATTATGGATCATCTTACATTAGACAACGTCTGTTTTTTTTACTTGGGAACGATATTGATTAGATCTTCATGCCAAAAATCACTTCCTCACCAACACTTCAACAACTCGTAATTGAAGATAACATACATTGGATTAAACTTCCTTTTCTTTTATCACAACGACTCGCACGTTCCCGTCTCCAGAAGCCTTCTTGACAAAAGACTAAGCTTTTTATGTACTTTTCAAATTTAATTTTGTTAGTCATAGGGATTGATTCCTGGATCGTCTACTTCGGTATGACGTGCATCTTCTTGTTGATCTTTTTTAGTGAGCACAAATTAACAAATATAAAAATCTATAAACGTTATAAAAAGCATATGGAGTTTTAGTAGTATATAAAACAGCGGCTGCGGGATCTCGCAGAATCAACAGCAGTTAATAGAAAGAACTCTGTATTCTGTATTTCTCAACGGTAAATGTATCTACAAGATTCCGTCGGTCTGGATAGTCAAAATCTCGAAAACTTTTTCCACAGTGGTGACGACCCATATGGGTTAATATGTCGTCCATCAAGTCGTTACGGATGCCCTGGTTTATGCAACTCGAGCATTTCAGGGTGTCTTGATTTTTTTGGAACGTATTTATGAATATCCACTTCTGATTTCCATCCACAATCAAGGATGGACAAAATCTTAATTACAGCAATATTTTCATTTTTAAACACAACATTGTAATCTTATAAGTGCCGTTGCAACATACTCAAGCTCTTACGATATGATCTGTTAACTTTACCCATCGCCTTATATTATCTAATCGATCTGAAAATTTGTGTTATAGTCTCTCTACAAACTATATAGTTCTTGTCTTAAGGAATTACAGTCTAAAAAGCATAATAATAATGATCAGTACAAGGAAGATTCTTGGAAACCCATTACCATTTTATGCAATACGTGCAAGTTAATGGAGAAGAAAGTGGAATATTTGGTTAAATCACTTTTAAGAGAGCCTGAAGGCAGGTTCCTCGTTTCAACTTTGGTTTTCGTAAACATATACCAAAAAATAATTGTACGTGATGTTTGTTGATGAAGAAAAGACATGTGGTAAAGTCTTTTTGAAATCCTTAAATTTCATGCACTTTAGCTCGGGAAACAACTTTCAAGTTTCATCAAAATTTGTTTCGGGTAAAAAATTAATGACCCTTTCTATAACTTTTCATTCGTGTTCCTCATACCTTCATCTTGAGTGTCATATTGTTTGGCTCTTTATTTAATAATAGTTGCAGTAGTTCCCCTTACCGTCCACTAATATTTGTACGCAGATGATTTGTGCTTTGCCTGTCTTGCAAAAAATAATAATAAATAAAAGGCTAAATGCAAAGAGGCGGTCAATAGGGTAACGTATTCACGGTTTCAGTGGGCTTCCTGTTTTCAACGAACGATCAAGACAACTACTGTCATCTTTCACCAGGTAAGCAACACGGGTAAAATAGGCACGCGACCATATAACAATTACTTAAGACTGTGCAGGCTACCATTGGACATCGTAACATCATTGTTCGCATACGGCGTGTGGCGTGATAACCTTAGTTTTTTTTTTTTGGATTCGTTTAGGGGGTTATTTGCTAAGCTTTTTTTTTTTCTCGTCTAGCATTTTCTGAATATTTTCACTCCCATCTCGAGTCCTATCTCATGTTGGTGCTCGGACCAATAACATTTTTGAAGATAAGTTCAAGTTTGCTTTATATGTTCCATGCTGTACATCAGCAAATCTAGAAAAAGTCATTGCGATTGGGTCAACTCACTGAAAAAGACTTTATCCTTGTATTCAGAAGAGGATTTTTGAAAGGTACCAGTTGGTTTCCGCAAACTTTAGTTTTAAAGTTTAACAAGCCACCCCTTGGTGATTGGAAATCATCTTTTAATAAGAATTGTTTGCAGGAGGTTTATTTTGCTCGTCTGAAGATCTCACAAACATCCATCACCAATGTGTTCCCCCACATCAGCAAATGCCATTGGTTTTTGAACAACAATATTTCATCAGTTCTCAGTCGATCGGAGTTTAGGCACCATATATTTGGTTTGGTCAATTGATTTTTAGTATTCTCTTTCCTTATCACTAGTACTGGTGACTGGTTGGGATTGCCCTACCAGTAATAAAAACGTTTGAGCGCTTCGGCGACCCATTGCAATATATATATATATATATATATATATATATATATATATATATATATATATATATATATATATATATATATATATATATATATATATATATATATATATATATATATATATATATTTATTTCAGAATTAGTTGAGTGAGGACGTGCTATGTAGCGCTCCTGAGTCTAAACTGCTACCCTATTTGAAACTGTTCTATTGCATAGTGTTATAATGTCTGGTAGAAATAGTGATAGTGACTTTACTAATATTGAAACTCTCGATGTTAACCATGACGACAAGAGTACTAAAGATTTGACAACGTTTCTTAGCAGTTACAAGCCTAAAAAATCTGTAAATTTAAGATCGAAGAAAACCGGATCATCTGCTGGCGGATCGCAACCTACACTTGATTCAACATTTTTTGACGAGCTGATAAAACATTTGAATTCTATTCAGAAAAAACTTGATGAAATTAGCTCACAATTAAAAATCAGTAATGCTAAATCTATCAAAAATGAAAATGATATATAAGAATGCTTAAAGAAAAAACTTAACGACAAGGATAAAAAAATTGATGAACTCGAAACAAGATTGGATGACTTTGGAACGTCGATCACGCAGTGATCAAGTTTTGTTAACTGGAGGTAATCTTGAAGATTCCACAATGAATGATGCAGACTTTGTAAAAAATTTGATATCTACGACTCTTGGAATTGATGATTACTATAGTTTTAAAGTTGAACGATTTGGTAAGTCTAAAATTATATTGCTAGTGTATTTTAGTGACGTGACTTTCATCCCGAAACTGTTTAAAAACTTTTATATTTGTAAAACCTCCGCATTTGTATTCGAATTTTTATTTAACACAGAAAAACGCTTGGACAGCTAAAGAATTGCGTTTAATTAAAGAGACATTTGGTAATATTCATTCTGTATTTAGTTTTAAAGGTAAAGTTTATGTAAAACTAACTAAGGATGCCTTGGTGATTGACAAAACTTTACCTTTAAAACTAAATACAGAATGAATATTACCATGGGTCTTTTTAATTAAACGTATTTCTTTAGCTATCAAGGCATTTTTCTGTGTTAAATAAAAATTCGAATACAAATGCGGAGGTTTTACAAATATAAAAGTTTTTAAACAGTTTCGGGATGAAAGTACGTCACTAAAATACACTAGCAATATCATTTTAGACTTACCAAATCGTTCAACTTTAAAACTATAGTGATCATCAATTCCAAGGGTCGAAGATATCAAATTCCTTACAAAGTCTGCATCATTCATTGCGGAATCTTGAAGACTACCTCCACTTAACAAAATTTGGTCATTACGTGATCGACGCTCCAAGTTTTCCAGTCTTGTTTCGAGTTCAACCATTTTTTTTCTTTGTCGTTAATTTTTCCTTGAAGCATTCTTATATCATTTTCATTTTTGACACATTTAGCATTACTGATTTTTAATTGTGAGCTAATTTCATCAAGTTTTTTCTGAATAGAATTCAAATGTTTTATCAGCTCGTCAAAAAGTGTTGAATCAAGTGTAGGTTGCGATCCGCCAGCAGATGATCCGGTTTTCTTCGATCTTAAATTTACAGATTTTTTAGGCTTGTAACTGCTAAGAAACGTTGTCAAATCTTTAATCCTCTTGTCATCATGGTTAACATCGGGAGTTTCAATATCAGTAAAATCACTATCACTGTTTCTACCTGACATTATAACACTTGCAATAAAACAGTTTCAAAATAGGGTAGCAGTTTAGACTCAGGAGCGCTACCAAAGCACATCCTCACTCAACTAATTCTGAAATATATTATATATATATATATATATATATATATATATATATATATAATATATATATATATATATATATATATATATATATATATAATATATATATATATATATATTGCAATGGGTCGCCGAAGCGCTCAAATGTTTTTATTACTGGTAGGGCAATCCCAACCAGTCACCAGTACTAGTGATAAGGAAAGAGAATACTAAAAATCAATTGACCAAACCAAATATATGGTGCCTAAACTCCGATCGACTGAGAACTGATGAAATATTGTTGTTCAAAAACCAATGGCATTTGCTGATGTGGGGGAACACATTGGTGATGGATGTTTGTGAGATCTTCAGACGAGCAAAATAAACCTCCTGCAAACAATTCTTATTAAAAGATGATTTCCAATCACCAAGGGGTGGCTTGTTAAACTTTAAAACTAAAGTTTGCGGAAACCAATTGGTACCTTTCAAAAATCCTCTTCTGAATACAAGGATAAAGTCTTTTTCAGTGAGTTGACCAATCGCAATGACTTTTTCTAGATTTGCTGATGTACAGCATGGAACATATAAAGCAAACTTGAACTTATCTTCAAAAATGTTATTGGTCCGAGCACCAACATGAGATAGGACTCGAGATGGGAGTGGAAATATTCAGAAAATGCTAGACGAGAAAAAAAAAAAAGCTTAGCAAATAACCCCCTAAACGAATCCAAAAAAAAAAAACTAAGGTTATCACGCCACACGCCGTATGCGAACAATGATGTTACGATGTCCAATGGTAGCCTGCACAGTCTTAATTAAGTAATTGTTATATGGTCGCGTGCCTATTTTACCCGTGTTGCTTACCTGGTGAAAGATGACAGTAGTTGTCTTGATCGTTCGTTGAAAACAGGAAGCCCACTGAAACCGTGAATACGTTACCCTATTGACCGCCTCTTTGCATTAACCCTTTTATTTATTATTATTATTATTATTATTGTTATTATTAGGCAAAGCACAAATCATCTGCGTACAAATATTAGTGGACGGTAAGGGGAACTACTGCAACTATTATTAAATAAAGAGCCAAACAATATGACACTCAAGATGAAGGTATGAGGAACACGAATGAAAAGTTATAGAAAGGGTCATTAATTTTTTACCCGAAACAAATTTTGATGAAACTTGAAAGTTGTTTCCCGAGCTAAAGTGCATGAAATTTAAGGATTTCAAAAAGACTTTACCACATGTCTTTTCTTCATCAACAAACATCACGTACAATTATTTTTTGGTATATGTTTACGAAAACCAAAGTTGAAACGAGGAACCTGCCTTCAGGCTCTCTTAAAAGTGATTTAACCAAATATTCCACTTTCTTCTCCATTAACTTGCACGTATTGCATAAAATGGTAATGGGTTTCCAAGAATCTTCCTTGTACTGATCATTATTATTATGCTTTTTAGACTGTAATTCCTTAAGACAAGAACTATATAGTTTGTAGAGAGACTATAACACAAATTTACAGATCGATTAGATAATATAAGGCGATGGGTAAAGTTAACAGATCATATCGTAAGAGCTTGAGTATGTTGCAACGGCACTTATAAGATTACAATGTTGTGTTTAAAAATGAAAATATTGCTGTAATTAAGATTTTGTCCATCCTTGATTGTGGATGGAAATCAGAAGTGGATATTCATAAATACGTTCCAAAAAAATCAAGACACCCTGAAATGCTCGAGTTGCATAAACCAGGGCATCCGTAACGACTTGATGGACGACATATTAACCCATATGGGTCGTCACCACTGTGGAAAAAGTTTTCGAGATTTTGACTATCCAGACCGACGGAATCTTGTAGATACATTTACCGTCGAGAAATACAGAATACAGAGTTCTTCTGTTAACTGCTGTTAATTCTGCGAGATCCCGCAGCCGCTGTTTTATATACTACTAAAACTCCATATGCTTTTTATAACGTTTATAGATTTTTATATTTGTTAATTTGTGCACTCACTAAAAAAGATCAACAAGAAGATGCACGTCATACCGAAGTAGACGATCCAGGAATCAATCCCTATGACTAACAAAATTAAATTTGAAAAGTACATAAAAAGCTTAGTCTTTTGTCAAGAAGGCTTCTGGAGACGGGAACGTGCGAGTCGTTGTGATAAAAGAAAAGGAAGTTTAATCCAATGTATGTTATCTTCAATTACGAGTTGTTGAAGTGTTGGTGAGGAAGTGATTTTTGGCATGAAGATCTAATCAATATCGTTCCCAAGTAAAAAAAAACAGACGTTGTCTAATGTAAGATGATCCATAATGGACAAAGATCAGATGCTCTCATCAACAACATGGGGTTTGTTGGTCAATTTTTTCATAGGTAAGTTTACCATAATTAAGACCAGAAACTGATGTAGAGGGTCTACCAAAGTGTTAGTATTAGGAGACGAGAGTCTACCAACATGGAGTTTCAAAGGAAAACAGCAGTGAAATGAAGCTGCTTTAAAAGGTCACAAAGTTAGATTTGGAAACCGTAAAGCTAGGCACCAAAATTAGAACAGTGTGTGTACACCATGGACTCGAACAGTCACTACATGTAGAACTGTGGGAAAGGAGAAGAGGTTTAACTAATTTTCAGATGAGTATAACAGCCAATCTACGATCACTTATCTTTTCAGAAGATGGCAAGGTTGTTAAAAATAGTACCCTGAGGACTTGTAGGCAGAAAATTTTTGGAAACAAAATTGCAGCTGTTGGAGACAGACACACCCACTGGTGAACAACTAATTTCTATTGTCTAATTTCAAAAATCCACAGCTTTTCTGCTATAGACACCTCAAAAAATTGCTTGGATGAGTCTACCCTCATTCAAAAAAGAATTACCGAGACTCTCAAAACTATGATCTCGATTAGCGGCAAGATCATTTCAAGGTGGTAAATGGTAATACAACTCAAGTTAAATGGGTTTAATGTTGGAATGAGTCAAAGTTTGTTAACTTCATTAAGACATAAGAGCAGTAGTTACCAAGAAAATGAGAGAAGCCCTCCTCCACATTATTACATTATTGAGTACCAATGTGGGCAAGGCTAGAGATTAGGAAAATGGAGGAGAACGCTGCAAAACTCACAATCAGCTAAGATAAAATGTAAGTAATTAAATTAGCCATCCAAAGACGAAAGCAGACACTCATTAGCTGGTATGTTTTTTTTTTTTGCGATGGGAGTCCTCTATTTAGTGGATTTGGAGCTTTAAATAAGATTTTCTGAAGGCACCGTAATGGGTGTGTGCAAGGCTTCAGCAATTATATGGTTGGCAGTTAATGAGAAGCTCCAGAATTTAGAGAATAGTCAAACGTCCCGTGTGAAGGACTAGTTTATGAACTAAAATCTCTCTCTCTCTCTCTCTCTCTCTATATATATATATATATATATATATATATATATATATATATATATATATATATATATATATATATATATATATATATATATATATATATATATATATATATATATTATATATATATATATATATATATATATATATATATGTTAGTTGTGAACTGCTTCAAGTAAAGTCATTAAATAACACCGCAAATGAACAAAACTTCGCACATTGATTATATATGGGAACCCCTATCATAATATTTAAAAGTCTTGAACTGTGATTTTAGGTGACCGTATTGCATACACAAGACTCTTAATGAAAATGGAAATAATGAGCACGGATGCACAATAAATGTATTTTTAATCTAATACCATCCCTACCTGTAATTTCATGTCTTCTTCAGGTCAAAGACTCTAAAATCTCTTTCTCCCTCAATCATAACAAAGATCTCATCATGAATCAATGCTTTCTGCTAACAGGACAAAGCAGTTAAACTATAATAATCCTAACATGACAAAGCAGTTCAACTATATATATATAATATATATATATATATATATATATATATATATATATATATATATATATATATATATATATATATATATATATATATATATATATATTTATATATATAGATATGTGATTATTAGGAAGATCCTGAATCTTCAAAATGTCCCACAAATCTAAACCCCGACTCATCCTGATGTTTTGACAAATACCTTGAAATTCTGTGACAACGAACTCTATTGGTTCTACAATAGCTCATATTCCAATGCGTTCGTTAAGAGCCGTTGCGGAAACTCCTTACGTCGGACTGTTCTCATAACTGATGACACGAGATGAACTATCACAACGTCTGAATAGTTTATCTATAACTCAAAGCACCTGAATGTGAGGTATTCAGCAACTGATGATGCACAGGTACAGTATTTTTTTTCATTATTCGTGAATTCCTTTTTCTATATACCAATTAAATTATGTTTCATTCCTTTTTGTTATAATCAAAAGAAATCAGGAGTGATTTTAGGCTTTATTCAACTGACAAAGCAGATCTGCAAGTAAATAATGATTAATAATAACAATAATAACAATAATCATAAAGTAAATACATATATACAAAAAAATAGCATACCAAACCAAGTTGAGAGTCCCGTCTTCATAATTTTTTGAAGTCAATTAGAATACTGAATTTTATTATGAGAAACAACGCTATATATACTACAAAATTTTGTTGGGTGGTAATGTAAATATTAGGATTCTGACATAGTTGGTTGTTCTACGTTTATGCGTAGCAATATAATAAAATGAGATAAATATATATAACATTCACTCCATCCTAAAAAAATTGAAGACGAATCAAAGATTTAAGCGATCCACAGGGCGCCGAACGCGAGAAGATCGACGTAAACCAGATTCAGCATCATGAGGCTCCGTCCTTTCCAGATCGACAGCTTCAGGGAAAGAATGATTAGAAACATAAGCCACCGTCTGATCCACACTAAAATCTCCCGAAGATTGGTCTGAGGGCGATCCTCGAGCATATGAGAAGTCCTTGTTAGATTCAGGTATCAATCTTCCAGCAGGTGCCAAATCCTCAGTAGATACAGTTTCTTCTCTCCCATTAGGAAATCTGACAAGGGCATGCTGGGGGTTGGCCTCCAAGAGTCGAACTTCTCCCACCAAGGGGTCAAGCTTATGCCGAGTATACTTTTTCAGCAGCACAGGTCCTGATGAAGAAAGCCATGTAGGTAATCCTAAACCGGTCGAAGTTCGTCGAGGATAAGAGAACAACCTTTCATGAGGAGTAGCGTTAGTGGCAGTACATAAAAGAGATCTTACAGAATGAAGAGCATCTGGTAATACAGATTCCCAATTATGAAGAGAAATATTCCGAGATTCTAGAGCCAGTGTAATAGTCTTCCAAATGATTCCCACAAATCTTTCACATTGGCCATTACCAGTTGAATGATAAGGAGTTGATCGACTGCTTGAGATACCATGGTGGAAAAGAAATGTCTTTAGAGACGAAGACATGAAAGAAGACCCTCTATCTGAGTGTATATAAGTAGGCAAACCAAAAATAGAAAATAAAGAAGCGGGTAGCCTATACGTCTTGCGAAGTGTCCTTGCACGGGAAGGCAAACGGAAACCTGGAGAACTCATCAAAAAATCAGTAGATATTGTTGACTAGAAGCGGTCAAAGGACCTTTGGATCAACTGAGCTGTCAAACAGCCGCATAATGATCAATTTTCAGAAGCCTTGTAAACTTAGTCTTAACTCTGCAACAAACAGGCAGAGGATTTACTTTTTAATATCTCTACCGTATGGAAGATTCCTACTACGATGAAATGGAGAAGTCGCGTAATACCAGGGTGACAAAGAGCGCCGTGAAGTTCTGACAGTTTCGAAGTTAGTGTAGCAGCAAAAGAACCTCGAGAAAGAGCATCAGC